>CM044360.1:77145265-77235286 GCA_024294585.1 Vipera latastei | reverse complement strand
AAGAAGAAGAACAACAACAACAACAACAACAACAACACCTGTGGGGTCCTTGGTGCACTCTGAGCTTGGTGGTTTTCTTGCAGATGTTTCATTACTAAACTAGGTAACATCATCTGTGCTAGAAGGGAGGGGGGTTTGCAGAGCAGGAGAGGAGGAGGAGGAGGAGGAGGAGGAGGAGGAACTGTAGAGTTCTTGATTCTCTCGGAGCTTGGTTGTTTTCTGGCAGACATTTCATTACCAAACTAGGTAGCATCATCAGTGCTACAAGGGAGGGAAGTTTGCAGAGCAGAGCAAATCTCCCTCACAAGTCATAAAAGGGCCAGGTTTGAAGGCCCCTTGAGCTAAAACAAGAGACTTCACAATTCTCCCAATAATATTCTCCTTCTTCAACCTTAAACAAATAGCATTCTTAATATTTTCAGTGCATAAATGGTTAAGTATAAACCTTTTATTTCATGTTCGTACAAATAATAACGTCCATGTATGACATTTTTTTCTGATCGACTTACAGTATGTTATTTTTCTAAAAATCATCTCATTAGTTCACCTGTTCCCACAGTTCTTATTTAAGCTTAATTTCCACCTTAATATTCAAACAATTCTTATCAGTCATAATTTGCTCACTATTAATCATCTAAATATCCAGATTTTTCCATTTAGATACACCATCCCAATGTTTTCATATTTCAGGCATTATAAAAATACTATACTGCTTTATCTATCTTATGACAGCTACCTATAACATCTTCTCTGATCAGTTTATATTTCACTGAAATATAGGTGAAAAAAGTAAGGTTCTACATTTAGGCAGGAAAAATCAAATGCACAGGTATAGTATAGGTGGTACCTTGCTCAATAGTAGCAACTGTGAGAGGGATCTCGGAGTCCTAGTGGACAATCCCTTAAATATGAGCCAGCTGTGTGCTGCAGCTGCCAAAAAAGGCAACACAGTGCTAGGCTGCATTAACAGAGGGATAGAATCAAGATCAGGTGAAGTATTATAAAAATACTATACAGCTCCGGATGGCCCCCGACCTTCGCTCCTTCCGGCGTGATCTCAAAACATTTTTTTTCGAACAAGCTGGCCTGGTCTGATGGGATGGGGTTGGGTTTTTAAAACTAGTTTTAACTTTAATATGTATTGATTTTATGGGCATGATGTTTAATGGTTTTTTAATTTTTGTATTCGATTTTTATTGTGTATTGCCCTGTTCACCGCCCTGAGTCCTTCGGGAGAAGGGCGGTATAGAAATCAAATTATTAAATATTAAATTAAAGTGTTAATACCACTTTACAATGCCTTGGTAAGGCCACACCTGGAATACCGCATCCAGTTTTGGTCACCACGATGTAAAAAAGATGTGGAGACTCTAGATAGAGTGCAGAGAAGAGCAACAAAGATGATTGGGGGACTGGAGGCTAAAACATATAGGGAACGGTTGCTGGAATTGAGGATGTCTAGTTTAATGAAGAGAAGGATGAGGGGGGACATGATAGCAGTGTTCCAGTATCTCAGAGGCTGCCCCAAAGAAGAGGGAGTCAAGCTATTCTCCAAAGCACCTGAAAGCAGGACAAGAAGCAATGGATGGAAACTAGTCAAGGAGAGAAGCAACCTAGAACTAAGGAGAAACTTCCTGACAGTTAGAACAATTAACCAGTGGAACAACCTGCCTCCAGAAGCTGTGAATGCTCCAACACTGGAGGTTTTTAAGAAGAGACTAGACAGCCATTTGTCTGAAATGGTGTAGGGTTTTCTGCCTGAGCAGGGGGTTGGACTAGATCACCTCCAAGGTCCCTTCCAACTTTTATTATTTATTTATTTATTTAATTAAATTTTTATACCGCCCTATTCCCGAAGGACTCAGGGCGGTTTACAGGGCAGCATAAAATATAATATAAAAATAGTATAAATTAAAATAGATTAAATTACATAAGCCCAACAATTAAAACAATATTAAAAGCTAAAACCCCTTCAGTCCAGGCCTGATAGATCAAAAAACCAGGTTTTCAGATCCCGGCGAAATGAACGCAGATTGGGGGCGGTCCAAAGTTCCACCGGTAAATCATTCCAAAGGGCAGGTGCGCCCACAGAGAATGCCCTCCCCCTGGGGATCACCCGACGGCACTCCTTAACCGTCGGCACCCTGAGAAGGCCCTCCCTGCGGGAGCGCACAGGACAATGGGAAGTTGATGCCGGCAGCAGGTGTTCCCTTAGATAATCCGGACCCAAGCCATTTAGAGCTTTATAGGTCATTACCAGCACCTTGAATCTCACCCGGAGGGCAACCGGAAGCCAATGCAGCTCACGGAGCAGAGGTGTTATATGGGAGTATCGGGAAACCCCCATCACAACTCGCGCGGCTGCATTCTGCACCAGTTGAAGCCTCCGCGTGGTCCTCAAGGGCAGCCCCATGTAGAGAGCGTTGCAGTAGTCTAGCCGGGAGGTCACGAGCGCATGGGTGACTGTGCGTAGGGCATCTCGGTCCAGATAGGGCCGCAACTGGCACACCAGACGAAGCTGGGCAAAAGCCCCCCTGGTCACGGCTCCTATATGGTCTTCAAAATTGAGCCGTGAATCCAAGAGGACGCCCAAGTTGCGAGCCCTATCGACGGGGGGTAACACCTCACCCCCCATCATTAGTGATGGAACAACCTGGTTAACCCAAGATGCCGGTATGTACAGCCACTCAGTCTTGGCAGGATTGAGACGAAGCCTGTTTCTCCCCATCCAAACCCGGACCGCCTCCAGGCAACGGGACATCACGTCGAGGGCATCACTGGGTTGGTTCGGGGTGGAAAGAAAAAGTTGGGTATCATCAGCGTACTGATGATACCCCACCCCGAAACCACGAATGAGCTCGCCCATCAATTATTATTGATCATCGCACAGTCAGCCAGATATTCAGACTGGATTTGCCATTTTTGTCTACCTATCGAGTCCTTACCAAGGACCTGGGATAGGTACATGTGGATGTTTGATGGTGTTACAGATCTCGTCACAGGATGGAAGCAGTTCCTAGTAAGGCCACCTTTTGCAATTGACTAATGGTGAATTTGTCAGTGCCGATGATGGCATTCAAGTGGTGCTCCAGTTGTTTTGGGATTGCACCCAAGGAGCCTATGGCTATTCGTGCCACCCTTGCTTGCCTTTGCAATAGTCTTTCCATTTCTATTTGTAGGACTTTGTGCTTTGTTATCTTCTCCACTTCTTTCTCGTCTATTCTGCTGTCTCCAGGCGCCGCCACGTCCACTATCCAGACTTTTTTGTCTTTCTTATCGACAAGTGTTAAGTCCTGGGGTGTTGCAGGTGATTGTTTGTTTGAATTCTGAAGTCCCAGAGCAGTTTAACTTTATCATTTTCTATGACTTTCTCTATTTTATGATCCCACCAGTTCTTGCTTACAGGCAAATGATATTTCTTGCAGTTATTGTTATTGTTGTTACTGTTGTTGTTGTTGTTGTTATTATTATTATTATTATTATTATTTGATTTCTTAAATCACTATATATCCTATTTTCAAAGTTCTTATTCAAGCTTAATTTCTTCTCAGTATTTCAGTCATGCCTTAGTCCTGATTCTCTTCAGCCTAATTTACCTTTAAATTTCAAACTTTTCCTTCACACACATCATCCCAATATTTTGACATTTTATAGATTATGAAAAATACCATATTACTTATATCTCTTATCCCTCTTGTTGTAGGGTCTCTTTACACCCAAAGTTATCTGTTCTTTTATCCGTACTCACACAGGTGTTCCCTTGTGTCATACTCCATCTGGTAGGGCAAGTCACATCTCTTGAATTATAGCAAAGGAAATTCTGGTCCCAACTGGTGGGGACCACCTGTACACTCCAGATCTTTTGCAATTAGTGTGCAAAAAAAAAGAGAGTGTGTGGCTTTTTCAGGAACCCGAGTTTTGAATATAGCGTGTCGTACGAATGGAGCCTTTTGGGGTTTGGAAACGAAACGTGCGAAGTTAATCCGATGGAGTGAAGTCCTCAAGGGAAGGTTGATCCCTGGGATTTTCTTGCCTTTGAGTCCACGTTGATTCCTGGCAACTGCCTGGATGAATCCCTCGAGTTTTCCTGGCAAGATTTCACAAATGGTTGGCCTTTGCTTGCTTCCAAGGGCCCAGAGGAAGTGACCGGCCCAAGGTCACCCAGCTGCCTTTGCATTTTAAGGCAGCATTAGAAGGATCCAACAGCTGGTTTTTTAACTTAGTGCCTTGAACCGCTACAGCAAGGGGTGGTATCCAAGCTTGAGACTTTAAGACCTCTGGACTTTAGCTCCCAGAATTCCACAGCCAGGGAGCTGAAGTCTGCAGGTCTTAAAGTTGCAAGCTTGGACAATTACCTGACAACTAGAACAGTCAATCAGTGGAACAACTTGCCCCTAGACCAGGGGTAGGCAACCTCAGCTCTTTTATGACTCATGGACTTCAACTCCCAGAATTCCTGAGTCAGCAATTCTGGGAGTTGAAGTCCATGAGTCATAAAAGAGCCGAGGTTGCCTACCCCTGCCCTAGACATTGTGAATGCTCCAAACACTGGAGGTTTTTAAGAAGAGACTGGACAGCCATTAGTCTGAAATGGTATAGGGTTTCCAGCCTGAGAAGGGGGTTGGACTAGAAGACCTCCAAGGTCCCTTCCAGCTCTACTATTCTATTCTATTCTGTTCTGTTCTGTTCTGTTCTGTTCTGTTCCGTTCCGTTCCGTTCCGTTCCGTTCCGTTCCATTCCATTCCATTCCATTCCATTCCATTCCATTCCATTCTATTCTATTCTATTCTATTCTATTCTATTCTATTCTATTCTATTCTATTCTTATTTTTATTCTATTCTGTTCTGTTCTGTTCTGTTCTGTTCTGTTCTGCTCTGTTCCATTCCGTTCCGTTCCATTCTATTCTATTCCATTCCATTCCATTCCATTCCACCATTTGTCTGGAATGGTATAAGGTTTCCTGCCTGAGCAGGGGGTTGGACTAGATGACCTCCATGGTCCCTTCCATCATCCTCATCCTCATCCTCATCATCCCACTCCATTCCGTATTCTATTCTATTCTATTCTATTCTATTCTATTCTATTCTATTCTATTCTATTCTATTCTATTCTATTCTATTCTATTCTATTCCTGTTCTGTTCTGTTCTGTTCTGTTCTGTTCTGTTCTGTTCCGTTCCGTTCCGTTCCGTTCCGTTCCATTCCATTCCATTCCATTCCATTCCATTCCATTCCATTCCATTCCATTCCATTCCATTCTATTCTATTCTATTCTATTCTATTCTATTCTATTCTATTCTATTCTATTCTATTCTATTCTATTCTCAGATTTTAATTGGATGAAAAGATTTCAATCCCAGGTCATGGAGGAGTTCAGGAATGGCCTGGCTCTGCTTTCAGCTGTGAAGTGAAGCAGAAACTGGCATTCTTAACTGCACAGCTGTCCAGCTTCTACCGAAAGCCTTTTCCTGCCAGCACCATCTGTGCTCCAAGGTTTCTCCTGCGGTCCTGTTTTTCTGCCTTTTTCCAGCTGTCCAGAGAAAGAAACAGCCAGTTGAACTTTGCTTTGCTCCGTGTTTTTCCTCCCCCCCCCCCGGAGGCTGAAAATTCATCTTGCAGAGTCCCCGGGGATATGATTTTGCAAGCCGAGAACGGGCCACCATGGGTTGGGTTTTGTCCTCGTATGGGGGAATTGCTTACGAAAACAGTTCTGGGTTTCTTTCTCCTTGGGAGTAAAAAAAAAAAGAAAAAAAGAAGGACATTTAAGATGGGCAGAGAAGCAGAAAGAGGTATCTGTAGCTTTCGCTCTGTGTCTCTCCAAATTAATCTGTGCTTGCAACGGAGCAAATCTTTCTTGAAATCCAGTTGTGTGTACTGTATTTGAACATTTAGACCACAAAACAGTTGGTGTAGCTTTCCTTGAGGTGGGTTGATTGACAGGTGCCCTCCATCTCTGCCACTGTGGCTGTTGGGATGATCAGGGCTGATGACCTTTTCTCCTTTATATATAATACCTAAGTACTCCCCAGAATTAGTAAATTACTAAAACTGGGGGGAAAAGTGTCTTCTTCCTTTAGGGTTAAAAAAAGATGATATTATTATTATTATTATTATTATTATTGTTGTTGTTGTTGTTGTTGTTGTTGTTGTTGTTGTTGTTGTTATTATTATTATTATTATTATTATTATTATTATTATTATTATTATTATTATTATTATTATTATTATTATGTTGGAAGGGACCTTGGAGGTCATCTAGTCCAACTCCCAGCTCAGGGAGGAAACCCTATACCATTTCAGACAAATGGCTGTCCAGTTTCTTCTTAAATACTTCCAGTGTTGGAGCATTCACCACTTCTGGAGGCAGGTTGTTCCACTGGTTAATTGTTCTAATTGTCAGGAAGTTTCTCCTTAGTTCTAGGTTGCTTCTCTCTTTGACTAGTTTCCATCCATTGCTTCTTGTCCTGCTTTCAGGTGCTTTGGAGAATAGCTTGACTCCCTCTTCTTTGGGGCAGCCCCTGAGATACTGGAACACTGCTATCATGTCCCCCCTCGTCCTTCTCTTCATTAAACTGGACATCCCCAATTCCTGCAAGCGTTCCCTATATGTTTCAGCCTCCAGTTCCCCTAATCATCTTTGTTGCTCTTCTCTGCACTCTTTCTAGAGTCTCAACAATTTTTTTTACATCGTGGTGACCAAAACTGGATGCAGCATTCCAAGCGTGGCTTATTATTACATATACTATTCCCCACAACAAAGAGAAGGAGAGATGGTTAAATTGATTCCTTTACCCAAAGAAGGGAATATACTTTATCTTTATTAGACTTATATACCGCCCTTCTCCCGTAGGACTCAGGGCGGTTCACAAGGTTTTTAAAATAACAATACAACAATTACAAAAATTAAGAACAGTTAAAATGATGACATTTAGACCTTGAATAAATATAAAACCCCAATTAAAATCCAATTAAAACCCCAATTAATACTCTCAGTCCAGTCCAGTTTATGTTGTCTCTATTTTGAAATTGCTTCTGGATTTTGTCCTTGCCATGAGAAAACAAAATATAAACTAGATAGGCTTATTCTTATGGAAATGGCTTGTACATCTCTTGTGTAAAAGCAAAAAGTTGTGGTTGTAACGTTGTGCTAAAGAGAGTCGGCAGTTAGTGACTTTTTCTTTTTTTCTTTTCTCCTTTACACTATCCCCCCATTCCCCCCCCTTTCTCTTCTTTTAGTTTTCCATGCTTTCTTCCCCCTTATATTTTATACTTTGACAAAATTAATAATAATAAAAAATTCAAATAGAAAAAACTAGAGAAATGTTGGGCTGGCGACTTTGGGCCAATCACCAGGAGACGGTGAGTTCTAGTCCTGCCTAGGCATGGAAGTTGCCGGGGTGACTTTGGACCAATCAACCAGAAACTGTGAGTTCTAATCCTGCCTTAGACATAAAAGCCAGCTGGGTGACTTCTGTCTCTCAGCCCAACCCACCTCACAGGGTAGTTGTTATGGGGAAAATAGGAGGAGAAAGAATATTAGGCACGCTTGCCACCGCGAGTCATTTATAAAAGCGATAAAGGCAGGATAAAAGTAAACCGGGTGTGTGATATACAGACCAAAATTGGCTGCAGTATTCCAGGTGTGGTCTTACTAGGGCAGACATGTCAAACACAAGGCCTGGGTGCCGGATCCGGCTCGCAAAGTGGTTTCATGCAGTCCCCTTCCATTCCCTCCTCTAAGTCTTCGATGAAGATGTTGAAGAGCGCTGGGTCTAAAGACGGAGCCTTGTGGTACCCCGCCGCTTACTTCTCTCCATGTGGATGTAGCGCAGGCATCCAAGAGACCGAGACACAGATTCTGCAACCTCTGAATCTCATCTCTGTTGCCAACTCATCTGTTTTCTGCAACGAAGTCACCCCCCTCTCGGCAGTGGTGTAGCGTGGGGGGTGCAGGGGGGGCGGGCCGCACCGGGCGCAACATCTGGGGGGGCGCGCTCGCACTGAGCTGCTCAGGGAGCCCCAAGGGCTGCACAGAGTCGGCTTGGCTCCGCTCTCGAGCTGCTCTTTCTTGCAAAGCGAAACGAGTCCGGCAGGTGAGATGGGCGGCCACATAAACTGAATAAAATAAATAGAAGCGCCCAACTCTCCGCCCAGGCTCAGGCCAACCGCAAGCACCCCGCAGGCGCCCCGGCAGGCTTGGCCGAGCGAAGACGGACCCGCCGGCCGGCTGGCCTAGCTTCGTGCGCATGCGTGGCTTTATTTAGCGGGGCTCACGTGCGAGCTTGAATGCAGCGGCTCTTGCAGGTCGGAGCCCCGCCCAGCCGTCCTCGAGAGGGACCCGGAAGCATCCCGCATGCGCGCGACTCTTCTTGGAAAGTCTACGCCGCTGCGGGGCGCGTCTTTTCGGCGGTGCCATGACGTCACCGGGTTAGGGGGCGCAAATTGCCCCGGGTGCTGACAACCCACGCTACGCCACTGCCTCTCAGCCTCTCTCCCCTTTCGTCACGAATAGAAAGTTTGCTTTTTTAAAATGATTTCCCCCCACCAAAGTAATAATTTTTATATGTGTTTATAAGCATCCTTTGGGTTGCCCTTCCTGAGGGACATATTTCAACCCTCTTCTTTGGAATGCCGCAAGAGAATAGATTCGACGTATTCTGAAAATGCCCAGGCATTGTCTCAATAACATGGGTATAATCATGCCAGCAAGCTAGGTCTCTGTTATTAATTGTGAACTTGCAGATGTGGACCTTTTAATAACCCCCCCCCCTTTTTTTCTCCCCCCCCAGGATTCCCCCCTCCTATTTATTGCAAAGGAGGGTCCATTTTAGACACCGTAATATTTTGCAATTCAACAAGCCACGGGGAAAAAACACGCTGGCAGCTGTTTGTGGGAATGGTTGATAGCAACAATAAAACAATGAGCAACTTTGAAATAGAATAAAGCTGGAAGGGACCTTGGAGGTCTTCTAGTCTAGCCCCCCCCTCGCCGCCCTCAAGCAGGAGAACCTATGCCATCTCAGACAAATGACTGTCCAGTCTCTTCTTAAAAACCTTCAGTGATGGAGCGATGACTCAGAGCTAAAGGAGAAACGTCCAACGGCATTTCCCTTCCTTCGCAAGATTAATTTTCCTTTGCAGAGTTGAGTTTTTGTTTTTTTTTTAAAAAAGAGTAAATAGAGGAATTAGAGGTCCTTGGTGGCTGCAGAATAACACCAACGCCAAGAGAATGCTACGAGTAGCAAGTTGGAAGGAGAACTGAGAATTACACAGGATATGCAAATCTTCCCATGAATTGTGAGAAGGAATTCTTCCTTGGAGACCTACAAGTCGCTAACCACTTTTGTTTCCGCCTACTCTTTTTGGACCTGATCTTTCACCTGGGTCAACTTCCTTATGTTCTCATTTAGAATACAGAAGAACAGAGTTGGAAGGGACCTTGGAGGTCTTCTAGTCCAACCCCTGGCTCAAGCAGGAGATCCTATACCATTCCAGACAAGTGGCTGTCCAGGCTCTTCTTAAAAGGCCCCCAATAATGGAGCACCCACAACTTCTGGAGGCAAGTGGTTCCACTGGCTAACTGTTCTCATGAACTGGTGTTGATGTTACACAATACAAATATAATTACGTATCCAGCCTCTTGACATAGACGCAGTGGTAGGATTCAGCCGGTTCACACCGGTTTGGTAGAACCAGTAGCTAAATTTTGTTGAGTTCGGAGAACCGGCTGAACCCATGCTGCTTCTGGAAGTCCGTTCTAGGCCTCGGAGGCCTGGAGGAGGTCTCCCAGGCTTAGGACAGCCCACAGGAAGTGCATGGATGTCACTTCCAGAAGTCCGTTCTAGGCCTCGGAGGCCCAGGTCTGCATCCACGCAGAGAACCGGATGTCCAGGTATTGGAATCCCACCACTGCAAGGATGGCCTCTTTGAGCAGTTCCAGGAAGGCTCCACACCCATTTGCACTACTCAGGTGATCCCTGAGGACACAGACAAACCTCCAGGTGGCCTCAACGACTCTAAAAGAAGGCAAATGACCAACTGTCTGCAAGGCGTATACATCCTGCCATTCCCCAGTCATCCAGTCAGAGCTGAAGAAGCTTCTTGGAGGAGAAGCGAAACGTCTTCAAAGAAAAACAAGGAAGTCCAGTTGCTTCCTGGAAAAGCACCTTTGGGATAACCATGACCTGGATGACAGACAGTCTCTATAGACATTTGTCTGTCAAAAATGCTTCAGACATGATTCTTGGTGGAAGTCCAAAGTCCTGTTCCTGGAATGTTCTGAAGTATAAAGGAGACAGCAACTGGTTTCTTATACCCAGGGTTCTTCAACATTGGCCCTTTTATGACTTGTGGACTTCAACTCCCAGAATTCCTCAGCCAGGCATGCTGGCTGAGGAATTCTAGGAGTTGAAGTCCACTCCTTTTAAAGTCTATATCAGGGGTCTTCAGACTCGGCCCTTTCATGACTCGTGGACTTCAACTCCCAGAATTCCTCAGCCAGGCACACTAGCTGAGGAATTCTGGGAGTTGAAGTCCACTCCTCTTAAAGTCTATATCAGGGGTCTTCAGACTTGGCCCTTTTATGGCTTGTGGACTTCAACTCCCAGAATTCCTCAGCCAGGCGTGGTGGTTGAGGAATTTTAGGAGTTGAAGTCCACTCCTTTTAAACTCTATATCAGGGGTCTTCAAACTAGGCCCTTTTATGACCTGTGGACTTCAACTCTGGGAATTCTGGGAGTTGAAGTCCACAAGTCATAAACGGGCCAAGTTTGGAGACCCCTGCTTTAGTGAATCATCAGAAAACTTGTGTTTTTTTGTTTGGCTGAGGAATTCTGGGAGTTGTAGTCCACAAGTCATAAAAGGGCCAAGGTTGAAGATCCCTCCCTGCGCATAACCCTTCATTTGACTTATAGTTGAGGGCTGCGCCCAATCTTATCTTCAACCATTCATCACGGTTCTTAATATTATGCTGCTCCGGCAGGTCTCTGGCTGGGGATGTGAAGGATGGGACACTGGATCTTTGGCATGTCAAGGAGCCGTCTAGTTCACTGGAGTCTGAAGAGAAAATTCCTGCCTCTGAAAATGTTAAACAATTCAACCTGGTGTCCTCAGCTCCATTGTGCTCTGCAGAATTTGGAATGCATTCAAGGCAGGTTAGAGTTTCCTTCAGTATTAATCAGGGTAAATAGGCTGCATGCCTCTTCTTAAGGCCATAAATCTAACCCTAGGTTACAGTAGATATTATATTCCATCTAATAAGACAAGCAAGTTGAGTTTATAGCCTAGATGTGATAGAAGCGTTTTCAGCCTCGCAAGCTATTTATTTCTTTTATGTATTTACAACCCAGCTTTATTATTTTTTACAAATAACTCAAGGCAGCCAAGATAGCCAACACATTTTCCTCTTCCTGGTTTCCCCACAACAACAACCCTCTGAGGTGAGTTGGGTGGAAAGGGAAAGACTAGCCAAAGATACCCAGCTGGCTTTCATGCCTAAGGTGGGATTAGAACTCACCGTCTCCTGGTGATTGGCCCAGCTGGATTTCATGCCTAAGACGGGACTAGAACTTACCATCTCCTGGTGATTGGCCCAAAGTCACCCAACCAACTTCATGCATATAGTGAAACTAGAAGTCACCTTCTCCTGGTGATGGGTCCAAAGTCACCAGCTGGCTTTTATGCCTAAGGTGGGATTAGAACTCACCGTCTCCTGGTGATTGGCCCAGCTGGATTTCATGCCTAAAACGGGACTAGAACTTACCATCTCCTGGTGATTGGCCCAAAGTCACCCAGCTGCCTTTCATGTCTCATCATCTTTTTATTGTGTGGTGACCAAAACTGGATGCAGTATTCTAGGTGTGGCCTTACTAAGGCTTTATAGAGCAGTACTAGTACCTCAAGTGAACTGGATTCAGTCCCTCTGCTAATGCAATTTAGGATTGCATTGGCTTTCTTTTTTTGCTGCTGCTGCCACACACTGCTGGCTCATAACATCAGCATCATTAACATCTGCTGCTGGCTGGTTAACATCTGGGCAGGTGTTACTTTTATTAATGGTCTATCTAGACCAGGGGTCTTCAAACCCGGCCCTTTTATGACTTGTGGACTTCAACTCCCAGAATTCCTCAGCCAGTGTGCCTGGCTGAGGAATTCTGGGAGTTGAAGTCCACAAGTCATAAAAGGGCCGAGTTTGAAGACCCCTGAATTCTAGACATTAGGGCTGTTGAGGAAAATTGAGAGGGTATCAAATTCTCAGAAGCTGTTAGCATGCCACACCCCTCTCCACGTCTTCATTTTATAAGGCGATAAAAAATAAAATTGGTTCATCGGAGAAGGTGGTCAATCTTTTTTTTTTTGCTTGGGGCTTGTTTTTATGAGTCTGTAAGGAGTTTTAAAGACTTGTGGGAAGTCAGCCCCACCCCCCAGAGAAGGATATGTTAAAAGGGCAGAAAAATATATTTCCCTAAAGGATTTTAAAGAGACAGAAAAGCATGCCCAGTTTTTCTTAATAGCCCCAAGTCTCCCTCCCCCAAGCAGAAACCAGCTCTGTAGAAATGCAGAAGTGATAATCCATTCAGGAAGGTTGGAGGCCCCCAGCTAGGAGCTTAGGAAGACAAAGACACCTAAAATCCACATACCTCACCCAAACTCTAAGGCAGGACAATAGGATTAACCCACAGATGCCAAAGGGCACACACTCAGACTCAGGTCAAAGTTCATGCCACAGGACCAACTCCAAACAAGAGGCTCCAGAGGGTATAAAACCCCACTCCCTACATGTGCTCACTCTCTTTTCTTCCAGAGCCATTTTCCTGTCCGGCTCTCCTCTTCAATAAACTGCAACCTTCTTTTTAAAGCAGTCACCATGTTGTTTATTCCCGGCTTGGACTGACCTCTGACAAAGACTTTTCCTTCAACAGACTGTTGCTTCATCAGTTTTTTTTTCTCCTTCTGGTTTTAAAGGGCTGTAAACGCTTTGCTATAGGGACAGTCCATAAATGCTGCAAATAGAATGAATAACAGGCTAATAATCAATAAATCTTGGGTACAACGTTGATTGAAAAGACCTGCAGATTTTTCCCCCCCCCGGTGCATCAATCAATGCATGGAGACGCCACTGCAGAATTTTAATGGAACGAGGCCTACATATGTGCTAAAAGTCTCCCACAGCTTAGCTCCTAGTGACAACAAGGTACTTATCCTTGTCGTTTTCTTGGCAACTGAAGTTGTTTGCTTTTCGTTCCGAAGAAATGGGGTTTTTATTTGTTTCTTTGTTTATTTTAGCGTCTCGGTTTAGCCAACAACCTGGGGGATTCTTGAAAGTTTCTCGTTTAGCTGCTGATGAGTTTTGCTGCTTTGTCCATTCAAGGTCATCTAGAAGAGGCCACCTAGCTGAGCCAGACGTGTGTTTCTGGTGGCCTAAATATAGACTTGGACCGTAAAAAAGGCTGAGCGCCAAAGAATCGAGGCCTTTGAACTATGTTGCTGGAGAAGACTCCTGCGAGTCCCTTGGACTGCGAGGTGATCAAACTGGTCAGTCCTAGAGGAGATCAACCCTGACTGCTCTTTAGAAGGCCAGATCCTGAAGCTGAAACTCAAATACTTTGGCCACCTAATGAGAAGGAAGGACTCACTGGAGAAGAGCCTAATGCTGGGAAAGATCGAGGGCAAGAGAAGAAGGGGACGACAGAGAACGAGGTGGCTGGATGGAGTCACTGAAGCAGTAGGCGTGAGCTTAAATGGACTCCAGAAGATGGTAGAGGCCTGGAGGAACGTTGTCCATGGGGTCGCGATGGGTCGGACACAACTTCGCAGCTAACAACAACAACAAAATATAGACTGTTAGAAACATATGGAGGTTTTCGGAGTTAGTTCCCTGTCACTAAAGGTGGGTCTTGATTGTGGGATGCCGTGACCGTGGATATTATGGTGTGGAAGGTCACACGCTCATCTGAACTGGGCCTTCAAGAATTCAGAAGAGCTTGCATTTGGAAAGCTAACGCAAAGTGTCTCCCACTCCATCCTCCCCAAGATAAAAAGGAAACCTAACTTTTTCTTTGGTGGCATGGAAAAATCTGGTATCGGTGGCCCTTTCTGCATGCTGAGGGAACATTAGAGGTTCCTTATCTATAAGGAATCCATGTTGTATTGGCAGGACCACCTATGTGTCATCTTGCACATTATCCTGTAGATTGGTAAAATAAAATATTTGCAGTTGAGGGATGAAATGTGGGGTCCTTGGTGCTTTCTGAGCTTGGTTTGGTGTTTTTTTTTTTGCAGATGTTTCATTACCCAGCTAGGTAACATCATCAATGCTAGAAGGGAGGAGAAGGAGGAGGAGGAGGAGGAGGAAGAGGAGGAGGAGGACTGTGGGGTCCTTGGTGCTCTCTGAACTGGGTGATTTTCTTTCAGACGTTGCATTACTTAACTAGGTAACATCATCAGTGCTAGAAGGGAGGAGGAAGAGGAGGAGGAAGAGGAGGAGGAGGAGGAAGAGGAGGAGGAGGACTGTGGGGTCCTTGGTGCTCTCTGAACTTGGTGATTTTCTTTCAGACGTTTCATTTCACAAATAAGTCACATAATCAGTTCTATATGGGAGTGGGGTTTGTTCTCTCTTTATGCCCAAGACAAATCTATTCTGCTTTCTTTCTCTCCTTTTGCTAGTTCTCACAACTTTGGCGATCGGCATTTTCCCCAAAAAGCTTTTGTGGAAGAAGAGATGTTCAGAGAAATAGGTCCAGGGGAAAAAAAGTGTTCTGCTTACATAAATCCTGGGGCAAGGGTGGTCAAAAGGAAGTGTGTGAATGCAGTTGTGTTTCCCTTGCATAATCCTTGGATGTAGTTTTACTGGCCTCCCACGTTGCTGTCAAATCCCACAGGAAGACAACAGAGGGGAACATCATTTTTTTTTTGCACTTTTCCAAACTTGTTGGTACTGCCACAGCGAAGGCAAAAATCCTGCCCTTGGGAAACCGTTGAAGAATATCTGATTTTCCTTTCGAGAATTGGGGAGAAATTGCTTTGCTCATGAAATGGGAAGGTCAGTTCATCAAGGGGGTCTGCAGCTTGCAACAGTTTGTTCAGTGTTCAAAGTTACAACTCTCTAGAAGATAGATAGAAAGATAAAAAGATAGATAGATAGATAGATAGATAGATAGATAGATAGATAGATAGATAGATAGATATACAGACAGATAGAGATAGAGATAAATGGATGTAAGATATACTGTAGATTGTGAGATATAAACAGATAGATAGGTGGTAGAGATAGATAGATAGATAGATAGATAGATAGATAGATAGATAGATAGATAGATAGATAGATAGATAGACAGACAGAGAGAGATAAATAGATGTACCAGGCTCAAGGTTGACTCAGCCTTCCATCCTTCCGAGGTAGGTAAAATGAGGACCCAGATTGTTGGGGGGCAATAAGCTGACTTTGTAATAATGCCACTTGGGGGCCCCCGAAAGCCCTAATAAAGCAGGCATATACATAGAATGAAGGCTATTGCTAAGCACATTTGATTTGTGCTTAGATTGTAAGCCGCCCTGAGTCTTCGGAGAAGGGCGGGATATAAATGGGATTAAAAAAAAAACACACAAAAAAAAACAGATGATAGATGATATAGATAGATTGATAGATAGATTGAAAGATAGATGATAGAGATAGAGATAAATAAATGTAAGATATAGATAGAGAGATGATATATAGATATGTGATTATCTATCTATCTATCTATCTATCTATCTATCTATCTATCTATCTATCTATCTATCTATCTATCTATCTATCTATCTATCTATCCATATGTGTGTGTGTGTGTATGGATAGATAGATAGATAGATAGATAGATAGATAGATAGATAGATAGATAGATAGATAGATAGATAGATAGATGATAGATAGATTAGTAAGTTTATTGTTACTTTGAATGTACACTAATCGGCATACATTAAAATGAAATTTCGTTGCATACACCTCTCAAAGGGTCGCCACTTCCAATATACACTACATAAATATGACAAAAAATAAATAAATACAGAATTATGCATACACCTACATATATTATGTGACACAAAGAAACAACAGTCTAATTCAGGTTATGAGGATCTGGAACCAAGTTACAATTCTGCATTCCCAGGTGGGTTTTTTGTTTTGTTTTCAGTTTGTTATTTGGAGTCGCTGTTTACTTCACTGGAAATCACTCAGAATGCTTTTGATTGGGTGGCCCTATCAAACGAATTATGTTAATAACGTATAAATCGATCGAGAATCTATCAGTACAAAGCCAATAAATACGATATCTTTGCCAAGGAAGTGACGCGGACATGCTCATAAGTTCGCTATTGTTTGTTCGCTATTGTTCTTGATCACCGAAACCAATCTGAAAAAGAGGGCAGATCTGCATCCAACTAGGATGAGGGAAGGTAGCCCAAGGGCAGAGAAGAACCTGGTGGGAGCCCGTCAACTAAGCCAGGAATGGACGTTCTCGTTGAGCTTTGACGTCCACGCGCACAATTTCCCATAGAACAGTTGTGACGCTGGGTGCTTGATGAGCTGAGACTTCAGCTTTAGCGTATCGAGCTGCCCAAGGACCTTCCAGCTTGCCGGCCTTGAGAAGCCGTGAAGATGTTGCCTTGTCCATTCACCAAACATCTGCAAGAAAGCCACCAAGCTCAGAGAGCACCAAGGACTCCACAGCCTTGAGAAGAACTGGACTTACAATTCCCAGCAGTTCCATATCATCTCTGGAAAGCATTATTGTTGAGACAGGCTGACTAATGGCTATAAATAGGACATCCTCAATGCTCTTTTTTGGCTTTGGAAGGCCTCAAGGGCATGAATTATTTAGCCTTTATGAATTTGACTTTGCGCCTTTCTCTCTCTCTCTCTCTCACACACACAAACACAAAGAGAGAGAGAGAGAGAAAGAGACACACAGAGAGAGAGATTCTAGCAGTGGAAAGAACAATGCTTAAGTTGGGAAATGCCTAGATCCTTGCATGACCTGTCCAACTTAATATTTTTTCCTAACCACTTCCCTAATCTCCTTTTCCCCCATTGATTTCTTGAAGTTGAAGAAATTTTGGAGCTGGTGGGATAGAACGGAACACAATAATAGAGTTGGAAGGGACTTTGGAGGTCATCTGGTCCAACCCCCAGCTCAGGCAGGAAACCCTATACCATTTCAGACAAATGGCTGTCCGGTCTCTTCTTAAAAACTTCCAGTGTTGGAGCATTCACAGCTTCTGGAGGCAGGTTGTTCCACTGATTAATTGTTCTAACTGTCAGGAAGTTTCTCCTTAGTTCCAGGTTGCTTCTCTCCTTGATTAGTTTCCATCCATTGCCTCTTGTCCTGACTTCAGGTGCTTTGGAGGATAGCTTGACTCCCTCTTCTTTGTGGCAGCCCCTGAGATTTTGGAGGACTGCTATCATGTCCCCCTTCATCCTTCTCTTCATTAAACTTGTTGTTGTTGTTGTTGTTAGCTGCGAAGTCGTGTCCGACCCATTGCGACCCTATGGACAACGTTCCTCCAGGCCTTCCTGTCCTCTACCATCTTCTGGAGTCCATTTAAGCTCACGCCTACTGCTTCAGTGACTCCATCCAGCCACCTCCTTCTCTGTCGTCCCCTTCTTCTCTTGCCCTCGATCTTTCCCAGCATGAGGCTCTTCTCCAGTGAGTCCTTCCTTCTCATGAGGTGGCCAAAGTATTTGAGTTTTAGCTTCAGGATCTGGCCTTCTAAAGAGCAGTCAGGGTTGATCTCCTCTAGGACTGACCGGTTTGATCGCCTTGCAGTCCAAGGGACTCGCAGGAGTCTTCTCCAGCACCAGAGTTCAAAGGCCTCAATTCTTTGGCGCTCAGCCTTTCTTATGGTCCAACTTTCACTGCCATACATTGCAACTGGGAAGACCTTGACTATACGCACTTTTGTTGACAGGGTGATGTCTCTGCTTTTTAGTGTGCTGTCTAGATTTGCCATGGCTTTCCTCCCCAGGAGCAAGCGTCTTTTAATTTCTTGGCTGCAGTCCCCATCTGCATCATTAAACTAGACATACCCAATTCCAGCAACTGTTCCTCATATGTTTTGGCCTCCAGACCTCTAATCATCTTTGTTGCTCTTCTCCACACTCTTTCCAGAGTCTCAACAATGACCCTGGGACGCTGCAACCACCAGAAATATGGGTCAGTTGCCAAGGATCTGAATTCTGTTCACGTGACCATGGGAGATGCTGCTGTGAAAAACAGTCCTAAGTCACTTTTTCTCAGTGCCGTTGTCACTTTTGAACGGTTACTAAATGAACTGTTGTAAGCCGAGGACTACCGGTATATAAAAGATGGCAGGGTGAAGTGATTATAAAATAGGAAACAAAAGTTCTTGGCATCAGCAACAGGATTTGCTTAATTGTAGGAAGATCACAGACTTATGAACTGTTCAAACCACCAGTTTGATTCTGATATATCTGCCAGCTGGGTGACTTTGGGACAATCACCAGGAGACGGTGAGTTCTAGTCCCGCCTTTGGCATGAAAGCCAGCTGGGTGACTTTGGGCCAATCACCAGGAGACGGTGAGTTCTAGTCCCGCCTTAGGCATGAAAGCCAGCTGGGTGACTTTGGGACAATCACCAGGAGATGGTGAGTTCTAGTCCCACCTTTGGCATGAAAGCCAGCTGGGTGACTTTGGGCCAATCACCAGGAGACGGTGAGTTCTAGTCCCGCCTTAGGCATGAAAGCCAGCTGGGTGACTTTGGGCCAATCACCAGGAGATGGTGAGTTCTAGTCCCGCCTTAGGCATGAAAGCCAGCTGGGTGACTTTGGTCCAATCACCAGGAGACGGTGAGTTCTAGTCCCGCCTTAGGCATGAAAGCCAGCTGGGTGACTTTGGGCCAATCACCAGGAGATGGTGAGTTCTAGTCCCGCCTTAGGCATGAAAGCCAGCTGGGTGACTTTGGTCCAATCACCAGGAGACGGTGAGTTCTAGTCCCTCCTTAGGCATAAAAGCCAGCTGGGTGACTTTGGGCCAATCACCAGGAGACGGTGAGTTCTAGTCCCGCCTTAGGCATGAAAGCCAGCTGGGTGACTTTGGGCCAATCACCAGGAGACGGTGAGTTCTAGTCCCTCCTTAGGCATAAAAGCCAGCTGGGTGACTTTGAGTTAGTCATTCTTTCTCTCTACCCAACCCACCTCACAGGGTTGTTGTTGTGGGGAAAATAGGAAACGGGAACAGGAGTTAGGAAAATACTAAAGTAAAATAAAATAAGTATTTGGGAAACCTCTTCCTTCTTGGCGATTTCAAAAATAATAGATTTTTTTTTCAAAAAAATAACAACCCTACTTAGTCTTTTTCTATGAAACCCACATTTTGTAACGGTTTGTTACCAGGCACCCCAAATCGTAGAATTCAGATGTTTCATTTGGAAATAATAAAACCACTTTGGAAATACCAAACATCGTCAAGGCAGCTGTTTTGCCCAAAATGGATAAGTTGTTTTTTCATTACTTTCAGCAGCTGGCAGTAGTTTAACATACCTAATTTAGTAAAAAAAATAATAATGGTGGGAGTGTGTATTGATTCCTAAGTATTCCTAACTTTTGACAGATTTGACTGTGATGCTGATTTTTAATTGTTTTCTGGATCTTAAAGCCTATGTTTATGAAAAATGCATCCATTTTTGCACTGTTAATTTTCAGTCCTGCTAATTTTCCCGAGTTGTTAATTTCTCCGAAAACAATGGGCTACTTTGTGTTGGTTTAGATCAGAAGAGCACAATAACATTCATTTCCATTCATATTCTGCTCACATAAAAATCTGCTGTGCAACTGATGGCTATGGGGCATTGCATGCCTAAGCAACTGGACACAAGGACAGTCTCCCGCCCCCTATCATGCCATCACTCTGCTAAACAACTAATTCACACAACACCTGGAATTAAGGAGAAACTTCCTAACTATGAGGACAATTAACCAGTGGAACTGCTTGCCATCAGAAATCGTGGGCGCTCCATCACTGGAGGTTTTTAAGAAGAGACTGGACAGTCAGTTGTCTGAGACGGTATTCTCCTGCCTGAGCAGGGGGCTGGACTAGAAGATCTCTAAGGTCCCTTCCAGCTCCATTCTATTCTATTCTATTCTATTCTATTCTATTCTATTCTATTCTATTCTATTCTATTCTATTCTATTCTATTCTATTCTATTCTAGTCTAGTCTAGTCTAGTCTAGTCTAGTCTAGTCTAGTCTAGTCTAGTCTAGTCTAGTCTATTACTCCACTCCACTCCACTCCACTCCACTCCACTCCACTCCACTCCACTCCACTCCACTCCACTCCACTCCATTCCATTCCATTCCATTCCATTCCATTCCATTCTATTCTATTCTATTCTATTCTATTCTATTCTATTCTATTCTATTCTATTCTATTCTATTCTATTCTATTCTATAGTCCAATATTTATTCTACTCTACTCTACTCTACTCTACTCTACTCTACTCTACTCTACTCTACTCTACTCTACTCTAGCCTAGCCTAGCCTAGTCTAGTCTATTACTCTACTCTACTCCACTCCACTCCACTCCACTCCACTCCACTCCACTCCACTCCACTCCATTCCACTCCACTCCACTCCACTCCACTCTACACTACTCTACTCTACTCTACTCTACTCTACTCTACTCTACTCTACTCTACTCTACTCTACTCTATTCTATTCTATAGTCCAATATTTATTCTATTCTATTCTACTCTACTCTACTCTACTCTACTCTACTCTACTCTACTCTACTCTTTTACTCTATTCTATTCTATTCTATTCTATTCTATTCTATTCTATTCTATTCTATTCTATTCTATTCTATTCTATTCTATTCTATTCTATTCTATTCTATTCTATTCTTCAGTATTGTCAAACCACGTAGCAGTAGTAGGGCTCTATTACTATTATCCATCTTTTCTATTACTTATCTTCTTAGGACTATAACGTTTTCACACTTGCGCACGTTGCGGCATCCCCGTTGTCACCTGATCAAAATTCAGACGCCTGGCAACTGTGTCCTATTTACGACGGTCACAAAGTCCCCCGGGGTCACGTGATCCCATTTTGCGACCTTCTGGCAATCGAAGTCAGTGGGGGAAAACCAGATTCACTTCACGACCGGATGACTATCTTAAACTCCTGCACTATGTATTTAATAAATTTTAGCCTCTTAGCGTTATATAGAGAGAGAGGCTGGGGAAATTTCTCTATAATGTAATTTATTTTTCAGGACAGCCTAACATTGTTGAGGTTTTTCCTTTTTCCTTTTTGTCTTATTGCATTTCATTATTATAAAAGGGCTCGTCTGGTTGATAAGCACTGCGTGCTTCTTTCTCTGGTGTAGATACAGCTGAAAAATAGATTTGATTATAGGAATTGCTTTTCAAAGGAAATTACCGCGCTGGGGCCTTGATGACTTTTATGTAGAAATAAAATACCCGGTTTTGCTGTCAGTTAACTGCGAAGAATTGGGAAGCGGCCTCCACTTGCCCCTCCTGAGAATTTTTCCGTTCTATTTTTTTCGCCGTTCGTGGTTCAACGACATCCTCAAAAATCGGCGATAGCTTTATCCATAAGATTCATTTTTAGGGAATCCAACCAGTTAATAGATTTTTTTGGGGGGTGGGGGGGCTTTAAAAGAATGTTCTGAAAAGCCTTTAGAATTCCTTTTCAGACTTCAAACATTTCAGTTAGGTCCATCTTCTTCTCATTACAGGCTGTCCTCGACTTAGCAATTTCGGCTGCTAAGCGAGACATTTCTTATGTGAATTTTGCCGTAGCTTATGACCTTCCTTGCTGGATTGTCTTGACAGACGACAGGAGACAGCAGGAACGGTCAAACAACGTGTTTATTGGGCAGAGGTCCCGGGCAACTCTCTGCCAGGAATCTCTCGTATTTATAGTCAACAGGGACAACAACAATAACAATCAAGAACCAGTAACAAAGCAAGAATCTCCCGCCAGGCTAGGACGCCCAATAAGAAGGCGACCGGCAAAAGGTAGGCGCGGCTGAACGGCTGTTACTGGGGGCCAGCTGGCAGCTTTTTGACAGCTCCGGCTGAGCTGCGCATGCGCGGCTTTCTGGCGTTTGACAGCTGTCAGTGCACTGCGCATGCGCGGCAGTTTGACAGCTGTCAGAGCCGGCCGGTTTGACAGCTGTCAGTACACTGCGCATGCGCGGCAGTTTGACAGCTGTCAGAATCGGCCGCTAGCCGCGTGTGTGTGAGGGGATTGCCGCGGCAGCCTTTTGACGGTTGTCAATGGCTGCCGGGGATCCCTTATGGATGTGTGGGCTGTTATACGGAATATGTAACACCCCTTCCCCCCTTGCCCCTGGAAGTTCAACTGGGGGCTGTCCCACTAGTCCTGCTGCCGGCCCATTCATAGTCCGCCAAGTACAAGGGAGCCTTCCGTGTTCTGGAGGAGCGACGGAGGCTTGGGTTGGGTTGACTTGAGCCGGGCTGGTCTTCCCTTTCCCCGGTGGGGGGAATTTCGGTGTTGATAGGACGGGGGTCGTCGGCGGCGTTAGGAACGAGCGGCGATGGGCTGGGTGGCGTTGAAGGTGCTGCCGGAGGAATTTGAGTGTCTGGTTGGGGTCTGGAACTGAGGTTCAGCGGTGTGCGTTTCCTTAGTTGGTCAGCGTGTCTTCGAATGAGCCTTCCGTCTCCTAGGTCGACGAGGTAGGAGACTGGACCTGTTTGGTCGGAGATCACGCCTTGCAGCCACTTGTCGCCGACCCCGAAGTTCTTTGCCCAAATGGGCTGGCCGGGAGGGAAAACTTTGGCTGTCGGTGCGATGGTTGGTTCGGCGGCCGCCCTGTCGGGATGTAATCGGTCCAGTTTTGTGACTAGGCGGCACCCCCAACGAAGTTCTGCCGGAGATTTGCCGGTGGTGGTGCATGGTGTGGAGTGCTGGGCCAGGAGGTATTTTGCCAGTCTGCAGTGCCAGTCGCCGGAGATGATCTTTCTTAAGGCATCTTTGGTCGCCTTTACCATGGCCTCTGCGAGACCATTCGAGGAGGGGTGAAAAGGCGCGGAGGTGGCGTGCCTAATCGAGTTGGCCTTGATGAAAACCTGGAAGTCAGTGGAAGTGAATTGGGGGCCGTTGTCAGATACGATGACATCAGGCAACCCGTGGGTGGCAAACACCCTCCTCAAACCCCTAATTGTAGCTGCTGAGGTTGTGCTGGTGACCGGAATGACCTCGAGCCATTTGGAAAAACTATCTACAATTATTAGAAAATTTTGTCCCTGGAATGGGCCGGCGTAATCGACATGGATTCGGGACCAGGGGTTTTTTGTCACCTCCCATTTGTGGACAGGGGCGTGAGGGAGTGGCGGCCTGGTCTGTTGGCACAATTTGCAGGTTGCAACAAAGTGTTCGATGTCTGCATCGAGCCCTGGCCACCATAAGTAGCTGCGGGCGAGAGCTTTCATCTTGACCACCCCAGGGTGGCCTTCGTGAAGGGAGACTAAGACTTGTTGCCTGTATGGGGCGGGTACGATGACCCTGCTGCCCCAAAGAACGCAGCCGAGGTGGGCTGACAGTTCCAGGCGCCTCAGGAAAAAAGGGTGAAATTCTGGCCCCGGGGATGTGGATTGCCAGCCGCTTTGGACCCAGGTCAGAACCCTGCCCAGGATTTTGTCCTTGGTGGTTGCTGCAGCTATTTCCTTGGCGGAAACAGGATGGTCCGGCAATTCCTGGATGGCCATGATTTGGCCGGCGGGTGCCGGGTCTGGGTCGAGGTTGGGCAGGGGCAGTCTGCTAAGGCCATCTGCGTGGCCCATTTCCTTGCCTGGTTTATGCTCGATTTTGAAGGAGTATGCTGCTAAGAATGTTGTCCAGCGAAGCATTCTGGGCGACAGAATTTGCGGGGTCAATTTGTCCCAGGTGAAGAGCCCTAGCAGAGGTTTATGGTCAGTGAAGATGGTAAAATGGCAGCCATATAAGTAATCGTGAAATTTCTTCACGCTCGCCACCAGTGCTAGGGCTTCCTTGTCGATTTGCGCGTAATTGCGCTCGGCTTTGGACAAGGTCCTGGAGTAATATGCGATGGGCGACTGAGTCCCATCGCTGTGGAGGTGGCTGAGGACAGCGCCTATGCCATAGGGGGAAGCGTCGCAAGTGACACAGAGGGGCATTTTGTCTTTGTAGTGTGTGACGGTGGACTTGCTAGAGAGAAGTTGTTTTAAATTGTTAAAACTATCTTCGTGGGCCTGAGTCCAGAGCCACTGGGCTCCTTTGTCTAATAGCCTATGGAGCGGCTCAGCTATGGAGGCTTTGTGGGGAAGGAAGGCATGGTAGAAGTTTATTAAACCCAAAAAGGCTTGTAATTCAGCCTTATTTTTGGGGGGTGGAGCTGCCCTGATGGCTTTGACCTTAGAATCCGTGGGGTGGATTCCATTAGCGTCAATTTTGTACCCCAGGAATTCCATAGAAGGAACTCCGATGGAGCACTTTTCCTTTTTTAATTTGAGGCCGGCGGTGCGAAATCTTTGAAGCACCTCTCGCAGCCTGTCAGCTAGTATGTCTTCCGATTCCCCTGCGATGAGCACGTTATCGAAATAGGGGCAGACCCCCGGGATTCCTTTAAGAGTCTGCTCCATGGTTTCCTGGAATATTCCAGGTGCTACTGCTATCCCAAACTGCAGGAGATTCACTTTGAACGCTCCACGGTGGGTCACTATGGTTTGGGCGCTGGCGGTCTGTTCTGAGACCGGCAGCTGCAAGAACGCGTGGGCTAAATCTAATTTGGCGAATATCGAGCCTGCCTGAATAGAAGAAAGCACGTCCCTGACAGCTGGGACTGGGTAGGCGTGGGGGTTCAGAGCCCTGTTCAAGGTGGCTTTGTAGTCCGCGCAGAGGCGGACCTCCCCATTAGGTTTGACGGGGGTGACTATGGGGGTCTCCCAAGTGCCCCCATCTGTGGGTTCTATGACCCCCAGCCCAATTAGTCTGTCTAGCTCTGCGTCGATTTTGGGTTTGAGGGCGAAGGGAACTTTCCTAGCCTTGATCCTAATGGGCAGGACTTCTGGATTTAATTTAAGGTCGATGGGGGGGCCATTGAATTTCCCCAGCGACCTGTCAAACACGTCTGCGAATTGTTGGCAGACGGCCTGTAAATGGCGAGGTTGGAAGTGGTTTATGCCCAAAATTTTTATCCCTAGGGGCTCGAACCAGTCGAGGCCAATGAGACTGGCTCGTTTCCCTGTTGCAATTTGGGCTGTTAATTCCCCCTGGAAATGTTGATAACTAATAGGGAGCCTCGTTTCCCCTTTTAATTTGATAGGGGCGCCCTGGAAATCAGCTAAGAGAATTTTTGAGGGGGTAATAGGAAAACGGCGCCTGCATTGGCGCGCGATCCCTTGGAGGGTGTCCCAGGACAAAATGGAGACTGAGGAGCCAGAGTCCACCTCCATTTCACAGGGGATCCCTTGGATCCGGACCTGGATCTTAATTTTAGGGCGGATAAAGCTGGTAGTCAGGGTCCCCTGGGTCGTATTGGTGGTCATAACAGATGACCGGAGGGCTTTCCCTGGCAATTTGGGGGAGGGAATATTACCTTCCTGGGCCGCCTCCAGGTCATGAAGGGTCTCGCGGCTGGTGCTGCGGCAGGCAGAACGAATGTGGCCCATTTTTCCGCAGCCATGGCACTTGGCGTTCCGAAATTTGCAAGATGCCCTGGCATGGTTGCCACCGCAGCTGGCACACTTGGAGCGATTGGTGGGCTCCCTTTGGCCTCCGGCCGGACGGTCTTGCCCTTTGTCTCCCTCCTGGCGAGGTTGGGGGTTGCTGGGTCTCGGACGGATGGCGTCCACGTCAGTTTTCTGCTCGGTTGTTCCTGGGTCGGCACTTCTGGGGCAGTCGTGGTGAACTGACCCGGTGAAGGGATTTCCCGGTGGCAGCGCATCTTCCCGATGGCTGTCCTCATATGCCATAATTTCTATGGTTAGTTCGGCCAGGTCCATCGTCGGCCTTGTGACGAGCTTCTTCTGGAGCTTCAGGTTCCTCAGACCGACGATGACCTGGTCCCTTATGCGGTCCTCGAGGTCCGGAAAACGACAACGGCGGGCCGCTTGACGGACCGTGGCTATGAACGCCTTGGCCGACTCGCCTGGTCGCTGATACTGGCGGGCGAAGTACAGACGCCAGTACAGCTCGGACCATCTTGGGGCGAAATGGCGGTTGAGGCGATCGACCAGCTCGGCATAGGGCACAGAAGCCACCGGAGCAGGGTCGCAGAGCCCTACGGCGACATCGTAGACCGCCGGGCCGCTGAGGCAAAGGAGCGCCGCGGCTTTGGGGCGATCCTCGACAATGTTGTTGACGAGGAGGTACCCCTCCACTTGCCTGAGATGTGATTCCCAGCCCTCGGGCTGGGAGACATCAAATTCTCGGACGTGCCCAAGGTTTGACATGCTGTCAGGTCCACAGGTCTGCTTAGGACGGAGTGCGTGGAGGGCTCTCCCGACCAGCAAGTGACTTCAGCGGTGTTGGCTGGTGGGACGGCTTCCCTCCTTCACTTGTGGCTTCAGCTAGTGACTTCAGCTATCAAGCAGACCCGCATCCCACCTTCGTCGCCAGGTGGATTGTCTTGAGAGACGACAGGAGACAGCAGGAACGGTCAAACAACGTGTTTATTGGGCAGAGGTCCCGGGCAACTCTCTGCCAGGAATCTCTTGTATTTATAGTCAACAGGGACAACAACAATAACAATCAAGAACGAGTAACAAAGCAAGAATCTCCCGCCAGGCTAGGACGCCCAATAAGAAGGCGACCGGCAAAAGGTAGGCGCGGCTGAACAGCTGTTACTGGGGGCCAGCTGGCAGCTTTTTGACAGCTCCGGCTGAGCTGCGCATGCGCGGCTTTCTGGCGTTTGACAGCTGTCAGTGCACTGCGCATGCGCGGCAGTTTGACAGCTGTCAGAGCCGGCCGGTTTGACAGCTGTCAGTACACTGCGCATGCGCGGCAGTTTGACAGCTGTCAGAATCGGCCGCTAGCCGCGTGTGTGTGAGGGGATTGCCGCGGCAGCCTTTTGACGGTTGTCAATGGCTGCCGGGGATCCCTTATGGATGTGTGGGCTGTTATACGGAATATGTAACACTTGCCACCGTTATTAAGGGAATCACTGTGGTTATTAAGTTAGTAACACGGTCGTTAAGTGAATTCTGGCTTCCCCCATTGACTTTTCCTTGTCAGACGGTTGGAAAAAGGGGATACACACACACACACAGAGAGAGAGAGAGAGAGAGAGAGAGACAGAGACAGAGACAGAGGCAGACAAAGACAGACAGACAGACAAATAGATAGATAGATAGATAGATAGATAGATAGATAGATAGATAGATAGATAGATCGATCGATCGATAGATAGATAGATAGATAGATAGATAGATAGATAGATAGATAGATAGATAGATAGATGGATAGTTAGATAGACAGACAGAAAGACAGATAGATAGCACATGAAGTATTAATACCGCTTTACAGTGCCTTGGTAAGGCCCCACTTGGAATACTGCATCCAGTTTTGGTCACCACGATGTAAAAAAGACATTTAGACTCTAGAAAGAGGGCAGAGAAGAGCAACAAACATGATCAGGGGACTGGAGGCTAAAACATATAGAGAACGGTTGCTGGAATTGGGTATGTCTAGTTTAATGAAGAGAAGGATGAGGGGAGACATGATAGCAGTCTTCCAATATCTCAGGGGCTGCCCCAAAGAAGAGGGAGTCAAGCTCTTCTCCAAAGCACCTGAAGGGAGGACAAGAAGCCACGGATGGAAACTAACCAAAGAGAGAAGCAACCTAGAACTAAGGAGAAACTTCCTGACAGTTAGAACAACTAACCAGTGGAACCACCTGCCTCCAGAAGCTGTGAATGCTCCAACACTGGAAGTTTTGAAGAAGAGACTGGACAGCCATTTGTCTGAAATGGTATAGGGTTTCCTGCCTGAGCAGATAGACAGACAGACAGACAGACAGACAGACAGATAGAAAGATAGATAGAAAGATAGGTAGATAGATTACTGAAGTTTATTATATCATAGAATGCAATAGAAACCACAGTTAGGAAAGTTAAAGAAGGAAGAGAGAAAGAGAGTGAAGGAAAGAGAAAAAAAAGTAGTAACTTCTGATTTCTTTCAGTGCAATACAGGAAGTCCTTGAGGTAACAACGGTCCATTTAGCAACTGTTTGAAGTTACAACAGCATTGAAAAAAGCGACCCACAACCGTTTTCCACACTTCGTAGCATTCCCCGTGGTCACATGATCAAGATTCAGACGCTTGGCAACCGACTCATATTTATGACGGTTGCAAGTGTCCCCGGGGGGGTCACGCGATCCCCCCTTTTGCCGCCTTCTGACATGCAAAGTCAAGGGGGAGGGGGAAAGCCCGATTTGCTTAAGAACCGTGTGGCTAACTTAACAACTGTAGTGGTTCATTTCCCAGATGTGGCAGGAAAGGTTGTCAAATGGAGCAAACCTCACTTAACGACTGTCTTCAATAGCAGTGGAAATTTTGGGCTCGTAAGTCGGGGTCTGACCGCTGAATACAAAAACTTCAACCGTTTGCTTCGCAGTTCTAAACGACTGGAGCCGTTTCTGTACAGCAGACATTCTTGTCCTCGCAGCCGTAAATCAAAATTTCTTTTTTCCTCCCCACCCCCCCCACCCCCAGTTTTCAGCACCAAGTCCAGAAGCGGTTTCCAAGTAGAAAGAAAGCTGGATCCAGTCTTCCTTTTAATTAAAACTATCATTTTTGCCCTCCCTGCCAATTCCACCCCCTTGGCCATCCGTTCTTCTATTGTGGGGAATGAGTGTCATTTTCTTCCTATTAAATTATGTGAGGAAAAATTGGGGGGAAATTGCAGAAGGAAGATTCAGCCAGCCAGCCTTACTGCTCAGCTAAAGCCTTTGGGAGTTTTCCAGGGTATTGCAACTGTCCTTAATAACAGCCAGCATAAATCAGAATTACAGTCCCCATTATAGCTTCTGTGCCGAAGCAGAAGTAATAATTATATACGTCGTGATGAAGAGGCTGACTTCTCGCTTGCTATATACAGAACAGAGAATAACTGGGCTGGATGGGACCTTGGAGGTCTTCTAGTCCAACCTCCCTAATTAAGCAAGACACCTTCTATTATTATGCACAAATGGTTGTCCAGTCTCTTCTTGCACCCACAACGTCCGGAGGCAAGCTGTTCCACGGATTAATTGTTCTCGCCGTCAGGAAATTTCTCTTTTAATTCTAGTTTTTTTTTTAATCCCATTTATATCCCGCCCTTCTCCAAAGACTCAGGGTGGCTTACAATCTAAGCACAAATCAATGTGCTTAGCAATAGCCTTCATTCTATGTATATGCCTGCTTATTAGGGCTTTGCCCCCCCCCAAGCGGCATTATTACAAAGTCATCTTAATTGCCCCCAACAATCTGGGTCCTCATTTTACCTACCTGGGAAGGATGGAAGGCTGAGTCAACCTTGAGCCTGGTGGGACTCGAACCTGCACTAATTGCAGGCAGCTGGTGTTACTTAAGGAGGCATTAGCCCACTGCTCCACCAAGGCTCTCCCTTTCATGATCTTCCAAGAAGACACTGGGGTGGCTTCTTCAGAATCCAGTAATTGAGAACAGGGGGAAAATTAATTGGGGTCTCTCCAGCCCACAGAATAACAAATGGTTGTCCAATCTCTCCTTAAAATTTTCCAGATTGTTTTCAGGGGCTCTGCAAACTTTGGTCCCTTCTCTGTATAACTACTGATAGACATATTATCTATAAACTATAGATAGACATATATGGATAATACAAACTCTAGGCTGCCTGGCCCTCCCACCCTATTTTTGCCTGCTTTTATTTCAGAATAACAGAATGACAGAGTCGGAAGGGACCTTGTAGTTCTTCTGGTCCAATTCCCCAACTCAAGCAGGAGTTGACAAAACAACTATTCTGGACAAAATGGCTGTTCAGTCTCTTCTTATTTTTTTTTAATTTTTTTTATTTTAATTCCATTTATATCCCGCCCTTCTCCGAAGACTCAGGGCGGCTTACAAGCTTAGCAGTAGCTTAAAATCTTAAAATCCTTCAGCGATGGAGCATCTACCACTTCTGGAAGAAAGTCATTCCACAGATTAATTGTTCTAAATATCAGGAAATTTCTCCTTAATTCCAGGTTGCTTCTCTCCTTGATTAGTTTCCATCTGTTGCTTCTTGTCCTGCCTTCAGGGGCTTTGGAGAATAGCTTGACCCCATCTTCTTTGTGGCAACTCTTTAGATATTGGAACACTGCTATCATGTCCCCCCTCGTCCTTCTCTTCATTAAACTAGACATACATAATTCCCTCAATCATTTATTGTATGTTTTAGCCTCCAAGTCCCCTGACCGTCTTTGTTGCTCTTCTCTGCACTCTTTCTAGAGTCTCAACATCTTTTTCTGCATCTCGGTCACCCAAACTGGATGCTACTGTATATTCCAAGTGTAGTCTTTTCAGTGCAGCACAAAACAAAATCGAAACATCTCCAAATCCAAACTGATTTGCTGTGGCATGAACACCACACAAAAGATGGTCACTAGGCGACGTAACACACGAACCTTGGTTTGTTCAAGTTTCCTGCATCGGTAGCTAATAAAAGGTTTTTTTTTTAGCAGATTTTGCAAGATATTACGATCACAGCTTTCAACAAGAGGTATGTTCCCTGCCAGAACAACGGAGACTTATTTATGCACGAATTAAGAGCAACTCTTGTTAATTAGACATTTGAGCCAGCCGTCCAGATTCATCATGCAAGCAGCAAAAAGCTTTTTAGATAGAAGCGCAAGAGATGAAACTGTGTGAAGTTTAGCAACCAGCCAGGATCAGCAGGAAAGAAATGTTGTTGATTGTGGGATTTTTTGCCACTCTGACAAAATTTCCACCTTCTGTTCTGTCTCTTTCCTGTCCGTTGAAGAAAAAAATATATATAATAAGCAATATTTCATATTTATAGAGGCTTCACCTAAATGAGAAAAAAAATTCTCCCTGTAATTCAGTTAGTGTTTTTTTATAAAGATATATTTCAGAAAATTGCACCCAAGAAATAAAGTTTGTGTTTTGAAAAAAAAAGAGTATGCACCTAGAGTAGTTATAGTTCTTTTCAAAAATTAAACAAACAAATAAATAAATAAATACATTGAGAAAATACATATTTAAAAATTCAGGAAAGATAAAAGCCATGAATATTTAAAAAGCATGAATTAGGAATTGCATTGTGCGTATGTGTTCAAAAATCTTACACTGGGGAAACAGTGTTAAAGAAATAATCATAGGCATTAGTAGAAAATCATTACTTGCACGAAATGCGTGTTTAAAAAGCTTTTTCAATAATGTTGGATATGAAATCTGAATTTCAAAGGTACTTTAATGTAACCTTAAAATCCTGTAAAAACCACTGGAGCTGAATATTGTTTTCATGACATAGACATTAAAATTAGTTTGGTACTGATCTCTTCGTCTCTCTGTCTGACCCTTTTCAAAATATGCAGTGTTGGATGACAAAAATTATGTTAATTATCTTACATGAGATAAGCTTGATTTATATATATTTTTTTTAACTTGGCAGGGTTATCTGCTTTGAACTTGGTGAGACTACAGCAAACTCAGTTTTCAACCAACTTCATATCTGAAAAATCTGGATGCAAAATTGCAAAGTCACATCTCTACTTAACCTTGAATCTCCCAAAAGAGAGATACTACTCTTATCGAGGTGTTTTTTTAAAATTAAATCACTGCAACGTACTAAGGAACAGACGGAGAAGAATCTTAGATTTTGCTTTTAACAATTTTTTTCAAAACCCTCCAATAATTCAGATGGATGATATGCGTCCACAATATAGAAATATAGGAGAATGGGGAGACAAATTAAACCAAGACTTAATGAATCTGGTATGCTGAATTTTTTAAAAAAAATCCAACATCTATTATTATATAATATAATAACATCTATTATTAAATCGATGGGGTTGCTAGGAGTCAAAGGCAACTTGGTGGCAGGTAATCAATATCAATCAATCACATATTCTATGAACAAATTTATCCGCTGATTATTATTTTGATGCTGACAATTGCAGCACTTCATTTATCCAGTTGTTATAGGACATCCTCCCTCCCTCCCCCCCTCCCATTTTCTTTCTTTTTCTCTTTCCTTTCCTTTCCTTCCTTCCTTCCTTCCTTCCTTCCTTCCTTCCTTCCTTCCTTCCTTCCTTCCTTCCTTTCCTTCCTTCCTTCCTTCCTTCCTTCCTTCCTTCCTTCCTTCCTTCCTTCCTTCCTTCCTTCCTTCCTTCCTTCCTTTCTATATCTATCTATCTTTCCTTTCCTTCTTTCCTTCCTTCCTTCCTTCCTTCCTTCCTTCCTTCCTTCCTTCCTTCCTTCCTTCCTTCCTTTCCTTTCCTCCCTCCCTCCCTTCCTATCTATCTTTCCTTTCCTCCTTTCCTTCCTTCCTTCCTTCCTTCTTCCTTCCTTCCTTCCTTCCTTCCTTCCTTCCTTCCTTCCTTCCTTCCTTCCTTCTTTCTTTCTTTCTTTCTTTCTTCCCTCCCTCCCTCCCTCCCTCCCTCCCTCCCTCCCTCCCTCCCTCCCTCCCTCCCTCCCTCCTTTCCTTTCCTTTCCTTTCCTTTCCTTTCCTTTCCTTTTCCTTTCCTTTCCTTTCCTTTCCTTTCCTTTCCTTTCCTTTCCTTTCCTTTCCTTTCCTTTCCTTTCCTTTCCTTTCCTTTCCTTTCCTTCCTCCCTCCCTCCCTTCCTTCCTTCCTGCTAAATTTCTGGTTACTGTTCTTCAACATCTCTTTCTTTCTTCCTGATCAACCATTTTGGATCTATACCAGTGATTGAAAAATTATTCCTTTTTCTTGGATTACTTTGTGGGTAGCAAAAGGATAATCATGTTTTAGTAAATAAGCCCCTGTGTATTAATTAAAAACACAGAGAGATTTTCTTTAAGCTCTACTGTTGGATTGTCAGATCTCGGAAGAATAACACACAGGAAAAGGAAACATTAAAGGTTGGACCAAGGAGCATGGGAAACTGGGATAGAAGCCAGATGTCAAAGCAAGAACATCCGACACCAGAAGGTTCAGACAAGTGTTTGGGAATTGTGGTGTTGTTAACGTTCACGGAACAAATCAATCAAGAGTTCTCATTTGTGTCATGAATTATGGTAAAGATTAACGAGTTAACAAAAGCACGTACTATTTCCCCACAGCAAAGGGAAATTGATTATTTTATCCCAAGAAGCGAATTTGTCTCGCCTCGTTCCTATTTTGAAATTGCTTCCGGATTTTGTGCTTGCAATGAAAAAAATAAAAATAAAATTCTGGTTTTGTTTTTGCGAATGACAGCCTTGGTGGCGCAGTGGGCTAATGCCTCCTTAAGTAACACCAGCTGCCTGCAATTAGTGCAGGTTCGCGTCCCACCAGGCTCAAGGTTGACTCAGCCTTCCATCCTTCCGAGGTAGGTAAAATGAGGACCCAGATTGTTGGGGGCAATTAAGCTGACTTTGTAATAATGCCGCTTGGGGTGTGTGTGAAAGCCCTAATAAGCAGGCATATACATAGAATGAAGGCTACTGCTAAGCTTGTAAGCCGCCCTGAGTCTTCGGAGAAGGGCGGGATATAAATGGAATTAAAATAAAAAAATAAAAAAACAAATAAATTAGCAAAATTGTTATAGAAATGGCTTGCACAAACTGCGGCGTAAAAGTAAAGAGGCACGGCTGTAATGTCATTTCTTTCCACTGTGCTAAGGAGTGCCGTACGTGGGTGCCTTTTTTCTTTCTTTTTCCCTCTTTCCACTCTCTATTTTTTTTTCCCCGTTCCTTCCCCCTCCTCCCATTTTTCTATTCCTTTTTTTGAATTCCTCTTTGCGTTTTTTATATTTGGACAAAGCAGTAAAAGTTTGAACGAGGAAAAAAGAGAAGGAAATGGAAGCGTTCTCTGTGGTGTTAGGCATCACACGCTGTGGGGAACTACCTCATGATACAAGTATTCCTCGACCACCGTGCATTTAGCGACCGTTCACTGTTACAACGGCACGGGGAAAAAAGTGACTTACAACTGTTTCTCACACTTACGACCGTTGCAGCATTCCCCCACGGTCACGTGAGCAAAATTCAGATGCAGCCAGTACTCGATTTACGACAGCCCATGTAGTGACGGTTTGAAATGGCAACGGCGCTGGGAAAAAGTGACCGATGGCTGTTTTTCACACTTAACAACCATCGCAGCGTCCCCAGGATCACGTGATCAAAATTCAGATGCTTGGCAGCTGACTCCTATTTATGACGGTCGCAGTGGCCCGGGGTGGGGGGGGCGGGTCACGTGATCTCCCTTTGTGACCGCCTGACAAGCAAAGTCAGTGGGGAAGCCGGATTCACTTAACGACCACGTTAGTAACTTAACAGCTGCAGGGATTCCCTTAACAGCGGTGGCAAGGAAGGTCGTAACAGGGGGCATAAGTCACTTAACAACTGCCTCCCTTGGCAACTGAAATTTGAGGCTCAGTTGGGGTCGTGAGTCAAGGACTACCTGTAGAAATTAGAAAGAACTTCCTGAGGTAAAAATCTGCCAACTGCTAGAAGAGGCTGGCCCATGAAATGACACAAAACCTGGCTCATAAAAAGCAACTGTGACCTTGGAGTCCTAGTGGATGATCACTTGACTATGAGCCAGCCGCGTGCAGCAGCAGCCAAAATAGCTAATACAATCCTGGGCTGTATAAACAGAGGCATAGAATCAAGATCACGCGAAGTACTAGTACCACTTTACAAAGCCCTAGTAAGACCACACCTGGAATACTGCAGCCAATTTTGGTCACCATATCACAAAAAAGATGTTGAGAGTTTGGAAAAAATTCAGGGAAGAGCAACTAAGATGATCCAAGGCCTGGAGACCAAAACATACGAAGAACGGCTGCAGAACTTGGGTCTGGCTAGTCTGAAGAAAATAGGAAATAGGGGAGACACGATAACATTCTTCCGGTATTTGAGGGGCTGCCACAAAGAAGAAGGGGGTCACGTTGTTCTACAAAGCACCAGAAGGCAGGACGAGAAACAATGGTTGGAAACTGACCAAAGAGAGAAGCAACCTGGAATTAAAGAGAAAGTTCCTAACAGTGAGGATGATCAACCAGTGGAACAGCTTGCCACCAGAAATTGTGGGTGCTCCATCACTGGAGATTTTTAAGAAGAGGCTGGACATTCACCTGTCTGAGATGGTGTAGGTTCTCCTGCTTGAGCAGGGGGCTGGACTAGAAGACCTCCAAGGTCCCTTCCAGCTCAACTCTATTCTGTTAGACGGTTTCAAACAGAGGAATGGGAAAGCTAAGTCTTCAGAATGCTTTTGGAGATCGTCTCCTGAAAGCAGAAGGTTCGTCTAGATGACCTCTAAGATCCTCCCCAACTCGTTGATTCTGTAAATTCTTACCGCCTCACCTTTTCCATCAGAAACCCTGTCCTACAAGGGAAAAACAAAACAACAGAACAAAACAACAACCATTCCTTGTGCGGGTGACCCTTCTCCCTTTCATCTCTCCTTGGCTGTGTTTATATACTGAATATTCAACCTGATCATTTATATTTTCTCTATCACCTCCTTGCTTCCCTCCGTCAGCTCCTGTTGCAGAGATTTATGATCAGGTTAGGCCTGAATCATTGCTGATTTATTCCAACTGGCTTGTTCAGGCTGGAAGAGGTAAAATTAAACTGGCGAGTCATCAGGTGTCAGATTTGAGTGGCGGGAGAATCTGTTTTGCCGGAGCTGTTTTTTCCCTCCCCTTTCCTTCAATGCCTTCTCAGGCCTCCTCTGAAATCACAAGAGGCTTTGATGCTTTTTGTCACAAGCATCTACAGAGGGATGGGTATATGTATTTCTTAATAACATTTATATGCCCCCCCCCAACTGACTCACAAGGATTCTGGGCAGCTTACAAAAATAAAACCCCAACAGAAAAGTCGGTAAACCTAACTCTGACAACAGCAATTAAATCAGATTCTACACCTAGGTGGGAAAAACCAAAGGTACAAGTACAGCCTGGGGCAAAACCTGGCTCAAACAGAGTTAACTGTCAGAGGGACCTTGGAGTCCTAGTGGGCGGTCCCTTGACCATGAGCCAGCCATGTGCAGCCGCCGCCAAAAATGCTAACACGATCCTGGGTTGTATAAACAGAGGCATAGAATCAAAATCACGAGAAGTATTAGTACTGCTTTATAAAGCCTGGCTCAGTGGGTTACGTAGGACGCTGAGCTTGTCGATCAGAAGGTCGGCAGTTTGGCGGGTCGAATCCTGAGTGCCGCGTAGCAGAGTGAGCGCCTGTTACTCGTCCCAGCTTCTGCCAACCTAGCAGTTCGAAAGCACGTAAAAATGCAAGTAGAAAAATAGGGACCACTCCGGTGGGAAGGTAACAGCGTTCCGTGCGCCTTTGGTGTCTAGTCATGCCGGCCACATGACCACGGAGACGTCCTCGGACAAGCGCTGGCTCTTCGGCTTTGAAACGGAGATGAGCACCGGCCCCTAGAGTCAGAAACGACTAGCACACATGTGCGGGGGAACCTTTACCTTTACCTTATAAAGCCTTAGTAAGGCCACCCCTGGAATAAATTAAAGTCTAGTTGGAAAGAAGAATAGTTTTTAATAATTGATAGAAAATTGTTTTATTTGTGATTGTTCTTATTGGGTATTATTGATATTTTTCGAGGATATGGTAAAGATCTTAGTGCACCTGAAAGACTATTTGCAACAGAGAGATACTATGGAGCAAATGGGACTAAAAAGTATTATTTTGTATTTGAATAATTATTGATATGATATATATACGTTTGGAGTTTATCTATATGAGTTAAAGTGCAATAGTTTAAATAGTTTAGGATTGTTTGCATAAGTTAGATTATGATTGTTTGTATTTTTATACCCTGTACTCAGCTCTGGGAAGTCGGGGGGGGGGGGGCGAGAAAGGGAGGGACGGGTTGGGGAGGGTTGGGGAGTGGGAAGAGGGTGGGAGGGGAGGGGTTTTTGTTTTGCTAAAGATAAAATGTATTGTAAAACTTTTCAATAAAAAAACAAACAAACGACTAGCACGCATGTGCGGGGGAACCTTTACCTTTACCTTATAAAGCCTTAGTAAGGCCAGCCCTGGAATATCGCATCCAGTTTTGGTCTCCATGTTAGAAAAAAAAAAGATGTTGAGACTTTGAAAGAAGTGCAGAGAGGAGCAACTAAGGTGATTAAAGGCCTGGAGACGAAAACATATGAAGGACGGTCGCAGGAATTGGGTCAGTCTAGAGAAAAGAAGGAAATGGGGGGACCTTATAGCAGTGTTCCAATATTGGAGGGGCTGCCACAAAGAAGAGGACGGGGGTCAATCTATTCTCCAAAGCACATGAAACCAGGACAAGAAGACCGATCCAGGAGAGAAGCAACCTGGAATTAAGGAGAAACTTCCTAACAGTGAGGACAATTAACTGGTGGAACAGCTTGCCTCCAGAAATTGTGGGCGCTCCATCACTGGAGGTGTTTAAGAAGAGGCTAGACAGTCACCTGTCTGAAATGGTGTAGGGTCTCCTGCTTGAGCAGGGGGTTGGACTAGATGATCTCCAAGGCCCCTTCTAGCTGTATTCTGGTTCTGTTCACCCAGGTTTGGTCACCACCATGGCAAAAAAGATGTTGAAACTTTGGAAAAACTGCAGCTAAGATGATTAAAGGCCTGGAGACAAAAACATATGAAGAACAGAAGAAGGGGGGTCAACCTATTCTCCAAAGCCCCTGAAGGCAGGACAAGAAGCAATGGATGGAAACTAATCAAGGAGAGAAGCAACCTGGAATTAAGGAGAAACTTCCTAACGGTGATAGCAATCAACCAATGGAGCCTTGTGGATGTTCACAGCTGATTCTGTAGCTACAAGAGCACCTTTTTCAACATCAGAACAGTCCCCACAACCTCTTGAATAAACTTCAGAAGTTTGCCACCTGTTCTTCTAGGGAATCCAAATGAGGATAGGCCTGTGTACATAGAGTGTGGAGTTGTGGCAGTCCTTTAGAAATAGTTCACCCAAGGGTCACTTACGACCAGGAGCAGAACTTCTCTCTGCACCTCTTAAGAACAGACACAAAAACACACATTCCACACAACTCCCACACAACCCCAGGAAATGAAAGGGCTGTTTTGAAGAGTTGCAGAAATTTGTTACGTTGCCATACACACAGTGGTGGGATTCAGCCGGTTCGCACCGGTTCGGCAGAACCGGCAGCTAAATTTTGTTGAGTTCAGAGAACTGGCTGAATGCACACTGCTTCCAGAAGTCCGTTCTAGGCCTGGGAGGCCTGGAGGAGGCCTCCCAGGCCTAGAACGGCCCACCGCAAGTGCATGGATGCCACTTCCGGAACTCATTTCTAGGCCTCGGAGGCCTGGAGGAGGCCTCCCAGGCCTAGAACGCCCCGCTGAATGTGTGTGGATGCCACTTCCAGAAGTCTGTTCTAGGCCTCGGAGGCCCAGGCCTGCATTCATGCAGAGAACCAGTTATTCAGGTATTTGAATCCCACCAGTGTGCACACATGCATGCGCGCGCACACACACACACAAACACAAATACCACTAGCAAGCACCTTTTGGGAATCAAAGCCACAATCTTGTGTAGCCTGAGCACAGACTAATTCTATTAGTCGCATTCAATGAAATTTAAATTGAATTGCACAGTGTTTTTTATGGTAGTATGTCATGCAAAGGTCTGATACAGCCTTTAGCGTATTCTTTGCACAGGAAAACAACCCAGCTGTGTTAACACTCAATTTAGGAATTTACTTTTTAAGGTCCTTGTCCCTAAGAAGCTAATTGATTGATGATGACGATGGAGGGATCCGGTCTAGCAGAAGACATTGAGATGGGTTCTTCAGAGCCTGGTAAATGAAAACAGGGGAAAAAATAATAATTAGGGTCACTCCAGCCCCCTGAAATCTTAACAGAATAATAGAGTAACAGAGTTGGAAGGGACCTTGGAGGTCTTCTAGTCCAACCCCCTGCTCATGCAGGAGACACTATGACGTTCCCAACAAATGGTTGTCCAGTCATTTCTTAAAAACTTCCAGTGTTGGAGCATTCACCGCTTCTGGAGGCAGGTTGTTCCACTGGTTAATTGTTCTCACTGTCAGGAAGTTTCTCCTTAGTTCTAGGTTGCTTCTCTCCTTGATTAGTTTCCATCCGTTGCTTCTTGTCCTGCCTTCAGGAGCTTTGGAGAATAGCTTGACTGCCTCTTCTTTGGGGCAGCCCCTGAGATATTGGAAGGCTGCTATCATGTCCCCCCTTGTCTTTCTCTTCATTAAACTAGACATACCCAATTCCAGCAACCGTTCCTTATATGTCTTACCCTCCAGTCCCCTGATCATCTTTGTTGCTCTTCTCTGCCCTCTTCCCAGAGTCTCAGCATCTTTTTTTATATCGTGGTGATCCAAACTGGATGCAATATTCCCAGTGTGGCCTGACCGAGGCATTATAAAGTGGTCTTGACACTTCACATTTCTGCTTCACTCTTTACACTTCTTCACAAATGGAATTAATGGAATTAATGCTGGCACTTTGTGTGACGAACGGAAATGGAACTGGGGTATGTCATCGGAAGTATATCTAAATATACTCCCAGCTCGTTTAAACATCACTAGGTTAATGGCTATATTGTGCCAAGTAACTGAGATCGTTCGAAAAACCGAACAGCTTGTACGGTAATGAGAGGCCCTCCACACACTGACAATCAAGTATCTTGTGAATAAACAAGACCTTAATTTAAAAAAATAGAACGATGATAATTTCCCTCGTCTTCAAACACGGCTCTCCGTGTTCCTGAGCTTTCCAAAGAATGGTGAATTTTTCAAGGGTGTTGAAAGATCAGTATGAGAAGAGGTGACTTCTGCTATCCGAAAGCGGCTGTGAGAATTTGAACTTTATTTTTTAATTCTCAATGGGATGGCTTCCGCCGTTGGGGAAAAGGGGAGGTACGCGGAGGGGAAGAATCAGAAACTCGATCCATGTGAAACTCAGCAGGACGTAAGATGATGACCTTAAAGGAAGGGTCAAACCGGAAGCAAATGACAACTCAGAATAACAGAGTTGGATGGGACCTTGGAGGTCTTCTAGTCCGACCCCTTGCCCAGGCAGGTTTTATAGATCTCTAGAGAAAATGAATGCCACAAAGCCAGTTTGATGTGGTGATTAAGGCACCAGTCTAGAAACCAGGAGATGGTGAGTTCTAGTCCTGCCTTAGGCATGAAAGCCAGATCGGTGACTTTGGGCCAATCACCAGGAGACGGTGAGTTCTAGTCCTGCCTTAGGCATGAAAGATGACTAGGTGACTTTGGGTCAATCACCAGGAGACAGTGAGTTCTAGTCCCATTTTAGGCATGAAAGCCGACTGGGTGACTTTGGGCCAACACCAGGAGACAGTGAATTCTAGTCTGGCACAAAGTCAGGCATGAAAACCGACTGCCTGACTTTGTGCCAGTCCTTTTCTCTCAGCCCATCCCACCTCACAGGGTTGTTTTTCTGAGGAAAATAGAAGTAGGAAGGACTATTAGTTGTATTTGCTGTCTTGAGTTACCTATAAAAATAATAAAGGCAGGGTAAAAATTCTGATAAATCAATAAACAAAATCTATAAAAGACAATTACCAATTACAGATGAGATGGAATTAAGGGCAGACGTCTAGTTTTCCCAGAGACGACAAATTATTTCTCCTTCCTCTCTATCTGAAATTTAAAATTCTATCCAAAAGAGGCAGCAAGGTGATTAGAATATGATTAAGGATAATTTCAGACTCTGTTTACTGCAGCTTGAAGCTTTGGCACCTGTAGACTGAAATGCTACTTTATCATAAATGGCAAAAAGAAAAAAAAACGGAGAAAAAAAACCAATATTAGGAAAAGATGCAGCAAATATTAACGCGATACATTCAGTATGTTTATAATTATGCTAACTGCATTACGCAAATCCGGGTTGGGTAATGCGTATCTGACTAACACATTTGCGACTGACTTTCAGCAGAAAACTACTGAAAATTAGCCTGGTGCTTCGGTTCAAATAGCTTCTGTTTTCTCTTTTGTAAGATTCTGAAATGATATATTTTTTTTTTAAAAAAAAAATTAAAACCAAAACCAGAATCTTGTAGATTCTGTTACTGAAAAAAACTGATAGGTGTGGCAGTCCGTGGGGAACGTTGCTATTGGTCTCAAATTATGAAGAAGTTAGAAAAACAGGTCAAATTTTGTCAGAAATGAAGAGGCTATGTGTGTTGTGATTCAGGGTCAGCCTGTGGGTTTGGCAGTTGGGTCAGACGACTCAGAGGAGGAGGAGGGGGGTGTTGAAGACCTTGCTGAGGGGGTTGAAGATCTTGCTGATGAGAGCCCTCAGCCAGGCCCCTCCCACTTGGTCACCACGGAGACCCAGCTGTGTGAGCCTGACAGCGTGGATGAAGATGACCCACAGCTGGCCCTGTTCAAGGATGCCCGACGCAGGAGGCAGTCAATCAGGAGTAAACAGAGGAAGGCAATGGGGCTTCTCGGAAGGAGGCAGAGAGAAGCCACGCCCTGAACTCTATATAAGGGGAATGTGTGGGGAGGGCTGGTTTGCTGAAGGCAACCGCTTGGATAGTTCGTGTTTCTTAAAGCTCCTGTTTCTTGGTTTGTCTTGTTCCGTTTGTTTTTGTGGTAATAAATTTGGCAGGTGTAATTCCAGCCTCTTGCCTTCTTGTAAAAGGGGTTGTCCCTGCTTTTGATGCAGGGCCGGTAGCAAGCTGGTACAGAACAATGTGGGTCCTTTTGGCGAATGTCCAAATTTCCAATGGTTTGTATTATCAACTTGGACTGGCTATACAGATCATCCTTGACTTACGGCGAGAATTGAGCTCAAAATTTCTGCTCTTAAGCGAGACATTTCTTATGTGAGTTTTGCTCCATTTTACGACCTTTCTTTCCATGGTTATTAAGCGAATCACTGCGGGTTTTTTAAGTTAATAAGACAGTCGTTCAGTGGCTCTGGCTTCCCCCATTGACTCTGCTTGTCAAGAGGTCGTAAAAGGGGATCACGTGACCCCGGGACACAGCAACGGTCATAAAGACGAGTCAGTTGTCAAGTGTCTGACTTTTGATCACGTGATCCCGGGGATGCTGCAATGGCCGTAAGTGTGAAAAACGGTCATAAGTCACTTTTTTCACTCTCATTGTAACTTTGAACGGTCACTAAATGAACGGTTGTAAATCAAGATCTATCTGTAAATAAACAAAGTCCCAGGACTTTTCCCCCCAACCATCAGTGCAATTTTTCCTGAAGCCTTGTTTTCGTGTGGGAGATCAGAATAGAATAGAATGGAATGGAACGGAACGGAACGGAACGGAACGGAACGGAACGGAACGGAACAGAACAGAACAGAACAGAACAGAACAGAACAGAATAGAATAGAATAGAATAGAATAGAATAGAATAGAATAGAATAATGATAATAGAATAAAACAGAATAGAATGGAATGGAATCAGAATGGAATAGAATGGAACAAGAAATAAGAAATAAGAATAGAATAGAGTAGAATGGAATGGAACGGAACAGAACAGAACAGAACAGAACAGAACAGAACAGAATAGAATAATGATAATAGAATAGAATAGAATAGAATAGAATAGAATAGAATAGAATGGAACGGAACGGAACGGAACGGAACGGAACGGAACGGAACGGAACGGAACGGAATAGAATAGAATAGAATAGAATAGAATAGAATAGAATAATGATAATAGAATAAAACAGAATAGAATGGAATGGAATGGAACGGAACGGAATGGAACAGAACAGAACAGAACAGAACAGAACAGAATAGAATAGAATAGAATAGAATAGAATAATGATAATAGAATAAAACAGAATAGAATGGAATGGAATCAGAATGGAATAGAATGGAACAAGAAATAAGAAATAAGAATAGAATAGAGTAGAGTAGAATGGAATGGAACGGAACGGAACAGAACAGAACAGAACAGAATAATGATAATAGAATAGAATAGAATAGAATAGAATAGAATAGAATAGAATAGAATAGAATAGAATAGAATAATGATAATGATAATAATTGCTAAGCACATTGGTTTGTGCTTAAATTGTAAGCCGCCCTGAGTCTTTGGAGAAGGGCGGGATATAAATGGGATTAAAAAAAAATAGAATAGAATGGAATAGAGTAGAATAGAATGGATTGGAACGGAATGGAATGGAATAGAATGGAACAAGAAATAAGAAATAAGAATAGAATAGAATAGAATAGAATAGAATAGAATAGAATAGAATAGAATAGAATAGAATAGAATAGAATGGAATGGAATGGAATGGAATGGAATGGAATGGAATGGAATGGAATGGAATGGAATGGAACGGAACAACAGAACAACAGAACAACAGAACAGAACAGAATATTTGGAAGCGACCTTGGAGGTCTTCTAGTCCAACCCCCTGCTCAGGAAGGAAACCCTATTCCACTTCAGACAAGTGGCTGTCCAATCTCTTCTTGAAAGCCTCCAGTGATGGATCACCCCCAACTTCTGGAGGCAAAGCTATTCCAGTGGTTAATTGTTCTCACTGTCAGGAAGTTTCTCCTTAGTTCCAGGTTGCTTCTCTCCTTGATTAGTTTCCATCCGTTGCTTCTTGTTCTGCCTTCAGGCGCTTTGGAGAACAGCTTGACTCCCTCTTCTTTGGGGCAGCCCCTGAGATACTGGAAGACTGCTATCATGTCAGCCCTAGTCCAATGGTGGTGGGGGGGCGCCTCATTTTTATTTTTAATGTGTTTCCGTTGGCAATTCTGCTAAGCGACTGGAATAAAAATTGTGTTCTCTTCCCATAATTGATGCAAAACTGGGAAACTTAAACATGAGCCAGATGTGAGAAAATAGAGGAAAACTTTTGAGAGCCACATGGAGGGGTTGAACTGCAGACCGCCTTTGTTAAAGTAATTAGAGAGAGCCGAACATTATGGGTGATTGAACCAGGGGAAAAAAAGAAGAAAGTTTTTTCTAGGCTAATTGCTAAATACGTATAATTGTGCATTGGGAGAGCAGATAAGTTTGCCTCCCCTTTTAACTGTGTCAAACAGTTGATGGTCTTCACCAGAGACCTCTCGTTTGTCCTTCCCATTGCAGGCAGGAGAAGCTGGAGTGAAGCACCTGCTAGCAATTATGCAAATGAGACAGGATAATGCAAATCTGTTTTGCATAATGATGACATCTGATCAGTCTAATGTGCCACTTTGGGTCAACTGGGCTGGGGAGCTGATGAGAATTGCATAGCTAATTCCCAGGGCTTTTGGTAATCTCTCTGAACTAAGTCTTTCTTGCTTTCCACACAGGCCCATGGAAGTAAATCAGACAGACAGACAGATAGATAATAGATAGATAAATAGATAGATGATAGGTAGATATACATGATAGATAGATGATAGATAGATAGATAGATAGATAGATAGATAGATAGATAGATAGATGGTGGATGATAGATATAGATTGTTTGATGATTGATAGATGATGGATGATAGATGATAAACGGAGGATTGATAGATGATAGTTACTTTACTTTAGTTGGATGAATAGATAGATGATAGATAGATACATAATAGATAAATAAATGATAGGTAGATATAGATGATAGATGATAGATAGATGATTTAGATGATAGATGGATGATAGATAGACATAGATTGATTGATGATTGATAGATGAGATGGATGATATATCCATCCATCCATCCATCTATTATCTATTCATGTCTGTCTGTCTGTTTCTATCATCATGTCTCATCTCTTTTTATGTCTCTCTTGCCCTCCATTTTCTGTGTCTGTCCATCCATCCATCCATCCATCATCCACCCATCCACCCACCCACCCACCCACCCATCCATCCACCCACCCATCCATCCATCCATCCATCCATCCATCCATCCATCCATCCAATCTATCTAATCCATTTCTCCCTCATCTGTGTCTCTTCATCTATCTGTTTCTCTATTATCTCTCTCATTCTCATTATCTATCTATCTATCTATCTATCTATCTATCTATCTATCTATCTATCTATCTAATCTATCATCAGCTTTGATTAATCCAACAGAGAGTAGCAGAAACAGACTCTCTTCACAGTTGTCCTCTTTCATTCAGAATTTAGGGATTGTTTAGAAAAAAAATTATTGTTGTTATCATGCCAGTCCTTTAATGCACAATTAATGCCTTTTCCATGCAGAAGGAGCCAATTTACAGCTCATTACCATCCCTCTTGTCTTCCACGTTGGATCCTTCCTCCCACACCTCCAAGGTTGTGTACAAAGCACACTTCATTAACTGCAAGCATGCAAAGGAAGGTTTTCAGAAACCACATTCCAGCTGTGTGTGTGTGTGTGTGTCTCAGACCTTTCCAGGTCCTTGAGCAATCTACAAAGGAAGTGTTGGCTTTTGATTACAGTGGATGTGTGTGTGTGCGTGCGTGCATATTTCTATTCCCCCCCACACACACAAGGGCTTGCAGTGCCTGGAGGCTATGGGGGTCTGGCTGAGGGACAAGAGATTGTGAGAAGTTTTATATCAAAATATAGACGTAGACACTTCAAGCTCCCCCTGTCAAAATCTGCTTCTGTACCCCATTTCTCTGCAGCTGCCTCTAAGGGCAACTGACTAGATGATAAAGGTCCTTTACGCTATTCTATTCTATTCTATAAGGGACGCGGTGGCTCAGTGGGTTAGGACGCTGAGCTTGTCGGTCAAATGGTCTGCGGTTTGGCGGGTCGAATCCCGAGTGCCGCGTAACAGAGTGAGCGCCTGTTACTCGTCCCAGCTTCTGCCAACCTAGCAGTTCGAAAGCACGTAAAAATGCAAGTAGAAAAATAGGGACCACTACGGTGGGAAGGTAACAGCGTTCCGTGCGCCTTTGGTGTCTAGTCATGCCGGCCACATGACCACGGAGACGTCCTCGGACAAACGCTGGCTCTTTGGCTTTGAAACGGAGATGAGCACCAGCCCCTAGAGTCGGAAACGACTAGCACACATGTGCGGGGGAACCTTTACCTTTACCTATTCTATTCTATTCTATTCTATTCTATTCTATTCTATTCTATTCTATTCTATTCTATTCTATTCTATTCTATTCTATTCTATTCTATGCTATGCTATGCTATGCTATGCTATGCTATGCTATGCTATGCTATGCTATGCTATGCTATGCTGTTCCGTTCTGTTCCATTCCGTTCCACTCCACTCCACTCCATTCCATTCCATTCCATTCCATTTCATTTATTCATTATTTCCTAACCTAAATATTTCTTATTCTCTATTCTATTCTATTCCGTTCCGTTCTGTTCCATTCCATTCCATTTATTCATTATTTCCTATTCTAATTATTTTCTATTCTATTCTATTCTATTCTATTCTATTCTATTCTATTCTATTCTATTCTATTCTATTCTATTCTATTCTATTCTATTCTATTCTATTCTATTCTATTCTATTCTATTCTATTCTATTCTATTCTATTCCTATTTCTTATTCTATTCCATTCCTGTTTTGCTTTTAGGAATAAATATTTCTTCTTTCCTCACAGCTGTCTGGATCTCATTTTTATTTATTCTTCTCTGCCCTTTTTCCAAAGTCTCAACATCTTTTTTGTAATGTGGTGACCAAAACTGGATGCAGTATTCCAGGTGTGGCCTTACTAAGGCTTTATAAAGTGACGCAATCACTTCACGTGATTTTGATTCTATGCCTATGTTTATTTACAGCCAAGGATTGTATTAGCATTTTTTTGGCTGCTGATGCGTACGGCTGGCTCACGTTGAAGTGATCCTCGACTAGGACTCCAAGGTCCCTCTCACAGGGACTGTGTTTGAGCCAGATTTCGCCTAATCTGTACTTGTACCTTTGTTTTTTCCTGCCCAGGTGTAAAACCTTGTTTTTCTCCACGTTAAATCTCATGTTGTTAGATAGGGGCCATTGTTCAAGTCTGTCAAGATCTTTTTGGATCCTAAGCTTGTCTTCTGGGATGTTGGCTACTCCTGCCAGTTTAGTGTCGTCTGCCAATTTGATGAGTTCCCCTTGTATTCCCTCATCTAAGTCATTTATGAAAATATGACATATGACTGTGTATCATCCGACCCATCTACTGCGATAATTAGGTTCACAGATGATACGACCGTGGTGGGTCTTATTACAGGTGGGGATGAGACAGCATACAGGGCAGAGGTACAAAAACTACCCATATGGTGTTGTAACAACAACTTGCACCTGAACATCGGCAAGACGAAAGAGATGGTGCTAGACTTCTGGAGGAAAAAGGAGATCTGTGAAGATCTGACCTGGAAAGTTAACACAACCAGGTGGCCAGAAAGGCCCAACAGAGACTTCACTTTCTCAGGGTCTTGCAGAAGAAGATCAAGTGAAGTACTAATACCACTTTACAATACTTTGGTAAGGCCACACCTGGAATACTGCATCCAGTTTTGGTCACCACGATGTAAAAAAGATGTCGAGACTCTAGAAAGGGTACAGAGAAGAGCAACAAAGATGATTAGGGGGCTGGAGGCTAAAACATATTGGGAACGGTTGCTGGAATTGGGTATGTGTAGTTTAACGAAGAGAAGAGTGAGGGGTGACATGATAGCAGTGTTCCAATATCTCAGGGGCTACCACAAAGAAGAGGGAGTCAAGCTATTCTCCAAAGCACCTGAAAGCAGGACAAGAAGCAATGGATGGAAACTAGTCAAGGAGAGAAGCAACCTAGAACTAAGGAGAAACTTCCTGAGAGTGAGAACAACTAACCAGTGGAACAACCTGCCTCCAGAGGTGGTGAATGCTCCATGACTGGAAGTTTTTAAGAAGAGACTGGACAGCCATTTGCCTGAAATGGTATAAGGATTCCTGCCTGAGCAGGGGGTTGGACTAGATGACCTCCAAGGTCCCTTCCAACTACTTCTTCTTCTTCTTCTTCTTCTTCTTCTTCTTCTCCTCCTCCTCCTCCTCCTCCTCCTCCTCCTTCTTCTTCTTCTTCTTCTTCTTCTTCTTCTTCTTCTTCTTCTTCTTCTTCTTCTTCTTCTTCTTCTTCTTCTTCTTATTATTATTATTATTATTATTATTATTATTATTATTATTATTATTATTATTATTAAGAACAGGGTAGAACAACGGCTAATGACCCTCTTTTACCGGTCTACTATAGAGAGCGTCCTCTCGCACTGTATTGTGGTTTGGTATGCTGGTCTGACAGCCGTGGATAGGAAGGCATTACAGAGGGAGCTGAGCACAGCACAAGACATTGTGGGCTGTCCCCTGACACCACTGGATGACCTCGCCAGGGCCCGCTGCCTTGGAAGAGTGAGGAAAATTCTCAGGGATGACTCACACCCTGGACGGTATCTCTTTACTCTCCTACCATCGGGCAGGAGATACAGGAGTATAGCCAGCCGCACCAGCAGGCTGAAAAGCAGCTTTTATCCATGGGCTGTTAGGCTCTTGAACGGGATATAATTTTATAAACTTTATGCATAATTGACTTGTGAGGCCGGTGTGTGGGGCAATCAGTTCACATGGTGTAATAAGATGGAGGGTTTGTTGTCCCTGTGAGTTGGGGGGTGGGGGCACGAAGGGAGGCTCAGCCAATCTCAATGTATACATGGTTGTACTTTGACAATAAAGGTTCATTCATTCACATTGCAGAGAGCCTAAGACAGAACCTTACTGTGTGGTGTGCCACTACTTTCTATAGATGTAGTACCCTTAAGGACTACTCGTTGAGTGCGGTTTGCCAGCCAGTTACAAATCCATAACAGAACAACAGAGTAAGAGAACAGCAGAGTAAGAGAATAACAGAGTAACAGAAGAATAACAGAATAACAAGAGAATAACAAAGTTGGAAGGGACCTTGGAGGTCTTCTATTCCAACCCCCTGCTCAGGCTGGAACCCCTATATCATTTCAGACAAATGGTTGTCCAATCTCATCTTTAAAAAACCTAGTCACTCAAGTCCTGGTCATATCATGCTTGGATTGCTGCAATGCAGTCTTCAAGGGGCTCCCCTTGAGAATCCTTGGGAAACTACAGCAGGCACAAAATGGACCAGTGTGAACAGTGTTAGGGACCCCCAGGGTGACCCATATAACACCACTGTTTTGTGTGAACTGCACTGGTGGCTGGCTTGCTTCCAGGTCCAATTCAAGAAGTTGGTTGTCCTCTTCCTCCTCCTCCTAGCACTGATGATGTTACCTAGTTGGGTAATGAAACATCTGCAAGAAAACCACCAAGCTCAGAGAGCACCAAGGACCCAACGGTGGTCGTCGTCGTTGTCGTCATCGTCCTCCTCCTCCTCCTCCTCCTCCTCCTCCTCCTCCTCCTCCTCCTCCTCCTCCTCCTCCTCCTCCCACTGATGATGTTACCTAGTTGGGTAATGAAACATCTCCAAGAAAACCACCAAGCTCAGAGAGCACCAAGGACCCAACGGTGGTCCTCCTCCTCCTCCTCCTCCTCCTCCTCCTCCTCCTCCTCCTCCTCCTCCTCCTCCTCCTCGCACTGATGATGTTACCTAGTTGGGAAATGAAACATCTGCAAGAAAACCTGCATGCTCAGAGAGCATCAAGGAACTCTCATTTCAGCCCTGAGCTACAAATATTCTCCTTTATTTATATTTATTTATATTTATTTATATTTAAATTTATATACCGCCCTATTCCCGTAGGACTCAGGGCGGCTTACAGGGAAAATTAAAAGTTAAAAAGTTAAAAGTTAAAATCTAACCAATATCTAACCAATCTTCACTTGGCATTAAAATCTAAGTAGCATGGTTATTCCATAATCACCGTGTCAGAGCTGAGACGGCTATTCCTCTGTCTCTGAGGGGGACACGCATACAGCACATCTCTTCTTAAAGTGACATGCACTCTCAGTATTTGAGGCTGGACAGAATGCTGGCTTGGATTATCCTATAGTGCGGGGGTCTTCCAACTTAGCCCTTTTATGACTTGTGGACTTCAACTCCCAGAATTCCTCAGCCAGTGTGTCTGGCTGAGGAATTCTGGGAGTTGAAGTCCACAAGTCATAAAAGGGCCAAGTCGGAAGACCCCTGATATAGACTTTAAGAGAAGTGGACTTCAATTCCCAGAATTCCTCAGCCAGCGTGCCTGGCTGAGGAATTCTGGGAGCTGAAGTCCACAAGTCATAAACGGGCCAAGTTTGAAGACCCCTGCTTTAGTGAATCATCAGAAAACTTGTGTGTTTTTTGTTTTTGTTTTTTAATTTAACCTCACCACTAATATTCTGCATCCAACACAGAAGCCGATTGAACAGCTCCTGGTGATCGATGGCCTCTAATTCATGGATTCACCTTGCTAGCACAAGGACTAACGGCAGGGGAAATCTCCATATAGTTTGCATTCTCGTGCCGTTTTGCACCTTTCCGAAGTTGTACCATCCCAGCTGGTGAGTTTTAAAAAGCTAAAGATCAGACATTTTACTACTAGACCTCCTGGGAAACTGCCGTTACATCTAGTCCTTGACTTATGTGGGAAGTCAGCCCCCCAGACAAGGAAATATTAAAAGGGCAGAAAAATATATTTCGTCAAAGGATCTTAAAGAGGCAGAAAAGCATGCCCAATTTTTCTTAATAGCCCCAAGTCTCCCTCCCCCCAAGCAGAGGCCAGCTCTGTAGAAATGCAGATGTGATAATCCATTCAGGAAGGTTGAAACTAGAAGATTAAGAAGACAAAGACACCTAAAATCTACATATCCTACCCAAAGTCTAAGACAGGATATAATAGGATTAACCCACAGAGGCCAAAGGGATACAGGTCAAAATACATGACACAGGAAATAGAAAGCCTCAAACAGGAACAGGAAACAACCTCAAGAGCCCCAGAGGGTATAAAAACCCACTCCCTACATGTGCTCGCTCTCTCTTTTCTCCAGAGCCATCTTTCTCTCTGGCTCTCCTCTTCAATAAATTGCAACCTTCTTTCTAAAGCAGTCACCATGTTGTTTATTCCCGGCTTGGACTGAACCATGATGAAGACTTTTCCTTCAACACGTACAACACAACTGGGACCAGAATTCCTGTTGGGAAGCAAGGCAATTGTTGTGAGCCACATGCCCAATTTTATAACTTTTTTTTTTTTTTTGGCCATGATTGTTAAGTGAATCACTGCAGCTGATAAGTGAACCATGCCGTGATTAAGCAAATCCAGCTTCCTTTATTAACTCAGCTTGTCAGAATTGAACTGGGAAGGTCACAAATGGAGACCACATGACCCCTGGAACCATCAAAAATGCATGCCAGTTGCTAAGCACCCAAATTTTCATCATGCGACTGTGAGGATGCTAGAACAATCTGAAGTGTGAGGACTTGGTCATAAGTCATTTTTCTCATTTCACTTTAAATGAATAGTTATGATGATCATATAGAAGAGAGAGAGGAGAGGGAGAGAGAGAGAGAGAGAGAGACATAGAGAGAGAGACAGACAGACAGACAGAGAAAGAAACACACATACAGAAAGAGATGAATAAGAGATGGATGGATGGATGGATGGATAGATGGATGGAGAGAGAGAGACAGAGGAATAAGAAATGGGTGGGTGGATGGAGAGAGAGAGACACAGAGATATGAATAAGAGATGGATGGATGGATGGTGATAGACAAAGACATAGATGGATAGATAAACACAGATAGATGATAGATAGTAGATAGGTAGAGATGGATAGATGGATAGATAAGTAGATAGATAGCTAGATAGATAAATACAGTAGGTAAATAAAGATAGATGAATGATAAATAGTAAAAGATAGATAGACAGACAGACAGACAAACTAGGTGGATGATAGATAGTAGAGATGGATGGCTGGCTGGCTGGCTGGATGGATGGATAGAGAGAGAGAGAGAGAGAGAGAGAGAGACAGACAGACAGACAGATAGATAAACTAGGTGGATGATAGATAGTAGAGATAGATGGATGGATGGATGGATGGATAGATAGATAAATAGATATAGATAATGGATGGATGGATGGATGGATGGATGGATGGATGGATGGATGGATGGATGGATGCATAGATAGAGAGTCAGACAGACAGACAGACAGACAGATAGATAAACTAGGTGGATGATAGATAGTAGAGATGGATGGATGGATGGATGGATAGATAGATAAATAGATATAGATAATGGATGGATGGATGGATGGATAAGTAAACAGAGATAGGTAGATGATAGATAGATAGATAGATAGATAGATAGATAGATAGATAGATAGATAGATAGATAGATAGATAGATAGATAGATAGATAGATAGATAGATAGATAGACAGGTAGGCAGACAGACAGACAGACAGACACCACAGACACACAGACAGCAGGACGTCTGTTTATTTGCTTTAAAAAAGAAATCTTTTTCTGCAATCAGTTTTGAGCTGGCTTCTGTATCAAGCACATTTGTCCCCAGCAGGTATTTTTACCTCCCCTTCACTCCGTCTGTTCTGGATTGCTTGGCAAGCAGGGCATCCCCCGCTGGCCGCATCTCTTCATTAGATCCTCTTTCCTTTTGAGCTGCCCTGTACTCAGCTTCACTCTTCGCCATTCGCTGGCTGACTCCCTGGTCTGTGTAACTTCGCTCTGATGTGCTTCTAGCCTGGGTTTCGGGACTCGGGACCGGGTACCCTCTCAAACCGTAATTAATTAGGCTGCCATCTCTCCCCAATCCCACCCTCAGCTTCCCCCAAGGGCATTTAAGGAGAGACAGGCATGTTTTGCCTTCTGGGTTGCCTTTTCGGATGAGAAGAAGGGAAAATATGCTGAAGCCCAAAGTGATTTGTTCTCCTGCTGATACCATCAGCTGCCGATCTGCGCCGGGGAAAATATTTCTGAATCTTCCCGTCCGGCTCTTGGCTTCAGTTCTTTAAGGAATACATTTTTATAATTCTTTCAAAACAAAAACAACCCCCCCCCCCGAAAAACAGACCAGGGATAAAGTTACAACTCCATAAAGAGAAGCAGATGTTTTGGCTCAGAGGGGTGTCTGACAAAAACCACACACATACACACACACACAGACACACACACACACACACACAGACACACGCATATACACACAGACACAGACACACACAGACACACACACATATATATACACAGAGAGAGAGAGACACACACACACACATATACACACACATATACACACATATACACATATATATATATATATACACACACAGACACATGCACACACACAGACAGACACACACACACAGACAGACACACAAACATACACACACACACATACACACACACAGAGACACACACACATATACACACACACGTACACACACACGTACACACACATATACACACATATACACACACACATATATATACACACAAACATACACACACAAACACAAACACACACACATATACACACACTGTTGTGATTCAGGGTCAGCCTGTGGGTTCGGCAGTTGGGTCGGATGACTCAGATGAGGGGGAGGAGGGGGGTGTTGAAGAACTTGCTGATGATGGCTTTGAGGCTCCGCAGAGCCCCCAGCCAGGCCCCTCTCACCTGGTGGAGACCCAGCTGTGTGAGCCTGACAGCGTGGATGAAGATGACCCACAGCTGGCCCTGTTCAAGGACGCCCGACGCAGGAGGCAGTCAATTAGGAGTAAACAGAGGAAGGCAACGGGGCTTCTCGGAAGGAGGGAGAGAGAAGCCACGCCCTGAACTCTTTATAAAGGACTTGTGTGGGGAGGGCTGGTTTGCTGAAAGCAACCGCTCAGATAGTGTTTCAAAGCTCCGGTATCTTGGTTTGTGTTTTGTTTGTTTTTGTAATAAATTTGGCAGACGTATTCCAGCCTCTTGCCGTCTGTAAAGGGGTTGCCTTTTCTGCAAGGCCGGTAGCAGGCTGGTACAGAACAGTTTGCTTTCAGCCTCCCACCCCTTACTAATATTATGGAGCAGCTACGTGCTGAGAATGCCCAGCTCACCCAGCAACTCACTTTGCTGGCAGCTCAGGTGGCTCAACTGCAAGCTCAGGTTCATGCTGCACCCCCACCATCACCCCCACCCAGGAGAAAATGCCAAGTTGCAATGCCGGATAAATTTACAGGCACTCCAGAACTGTTTCCTGCTTTCCTGGGACAATGCCAGCTCTTTATCAGCGTGAGAGCAGCTGATTTCCCCACTGACCGGGATAAGGTGGGGTTTGTGTTAAGCCTTCTTTCGGGTGATGCAGCTCGTTGGGGCATGCCTCTGCTGGCTCAACCTAGCCCATTGTTGGACAACTTTGTGGGGTTTTGTGATCATATGCGTCTGATGTATGAGGACCCTATTAAGACGCAGACTGCTACTCGACGCCTGAAAGCTCTGAGGCAGGGTCCACGCCCCCTACAGGGCTATATCAGCGATTTCCGGCTGCTTAGCCAGGATTCCGCCTGGAATGAGGCTGCGCTTGTGGATGCCTTCCAGGATGGATTGTCGGAGGAGATGTTGGATGAGCTGGCCCGTGTGGATATTCCCTCAGACCTGAATGGGCTGATCCATCTCTGCTTGCGGATTGATGCTCGGTTGCAGCAGCGAAGGAGTCGCCGTGCCACCCCACAGACCCCTGCAGCCCCTGTTGTGTGTGAGCCCCCAGTTCAAAGGGAGGAGCCAATGGAGCTGGGTGCCGCCAGGTCTCGTCTATCGGTGACTGAAATGAACAGACGACGATCGGGGGGGTTGTGTTTTTACTGTGGGGACCCTGGACATTTGGCTGCTTTTTGCCCAAAGAAGCGACAGCGGGCATCAGTGACCGAGTCTGCCCCGAGAAAGTCCCCTACTTTTCTGTCGGGAAACGCCCCGAGCCCGATCTAGACGGTGTGATAGATCGGGCGTCCCACAACAACACTGAGCGACGTCTTTCCGATGCTGCCTGTGGACCTCCATGGCATCTGATATTGGAGGCACGTCTGATCCTTCCTGGCAAGCCAGAGGGGATTCCAGTCCATGCCTTAATTGACTCTGGGGCCACCACAAATTTTATGGACTCAGCATTTGTGGCCAAATGGGCTGTTCCCCAGTGCCCGGTGGATCCGCCCATGTTAGTGGAGACTATCGATGGTCGAGTGCTCCTGTCTGGGCCTATTACGGCCACCATGCAACCATTATGTATGGCCATCAGTTCCCATGTGGAGGCCATCCAGTTCTATATCACCTCAGATCTGCATTTCCCCGTGGTCTTGGGACTGGCGTGGCTCCGGGCGCATGACCCACAGATCTATTGGTCACAGAACTTGGTCACCTTCCCAAGCTTGCAGTGCGTGGACCACTCCCGCCATATCTGTGCCGGCCAGGTGGAGGGTTCCCCAGGGGTTTCCTTGCCTCCCGAACTGTCCGACTTTGCTGATGTGTTCAGCGAGACAGAGGCGGATCAATTACCCCCGCACAGGCCCTATGACTGCCCCATTGATTTAGTCCCTGATGCGCCTCTCCCAGTGGGGCGTTTGTACTCCATGTCGGACCCCGAGTTGGCTGCATTGCGGGACTTTCTGGAGAAGAATTTCGCTCGCGGTTTCATCCGGCCCTCATCCTCGCCAGTGTTTGCACCCATGCTCTTCGTCAAAAAGAAGTCGGGCGAATTGCAGCTTTGCTGCGATTATAGGAAACTCAACGCCATCACGGTGCGCAATCGTTACCCACTGCCCCTCATCCCCCAACTCTTGGACCGACTCCGGGAGGCTAAGATCTTCACGAAACTGGACCTGCATGGAGCTTACAACCTCGTCAGGGTTCGGCCGGGTGATGAGTGGAAGACGGCGTTTGGTACTCGCTATGGACATTTTGAGTACACGGTGATGCCATTTGGCCTGACCAACACCCCTGCTGTGTTTCAGCATTTCATGAATGACATTTTCCGGGATTTGTTGGATCAGTTTGTCGTGATCTACTTGGATGACATCCTGATCTACTCCCCGTCGCGTGAGGTGCAACATCAGCATCTCCATCAGGTCCTGCAGCGCCTCCGAGAACATCGGCTGTTTGCCAAGTTGGAGAAGTGCCAGTTCTACCGGGTGACCATCGATTTCCTGGGTCACCGCATTTCTCCTGAGGGCATCGCCATGGAGCCGAGTAAGGTTGAGTCTTTGCAGAGTTGGCAACCCCCGCGTCGCATGAAGGATGTTCAGCGACTTCTTGGGTTCGCCAACTATTACCGAAATTTCATCCCTGGGTTTGCTGCCTTGACAGCCCCCTTCACCCGGCTCCTGCAGAAGAAGACTCGGTTCCAGTGGAACGCTCCAGAACAACAGGCTTTCCAGACTTTGAAGGAAGCCTTCATGAAGGAGCCCATCTTGAAGCATCCTGACCTGCAATGGCCGTTTGTTGTGGAGGCGGACGCCTCCGACATTGCCATTGGGGTGGTGTTACTCCAGGCAACGACGCCCAGCGGTACCCTCTTCCCTTGCGCGTACCATTCACGAAAGCTGAACCCTTCGGAGCGCAATTATACAATCTGGGAGAAGGAGCTGCTGGCCATCAAAGCGGCGTTCGAGGCCTGGAGGCATCATCTGGAGGGAGCGCGGCATCAAATCGAGGTCCGGACGGACCATAAGAATTTGGAAAGCCTGCACACCGCTTGGAATTTGAACCAACGCCAGATCCGGTGGCCTCTTTTCTTTGCGAGGTTTGACTTCCGGGTTCGGTACATACCTAGCGGGCACAATCAAAGAGCGGATGCTCTGTCCAGGAAGCCCGAATATTCCCGAGTGGAAGACAAGCTTCTGCCCAGGACAGTGATCCCCGTCGAGTCTTTTGCTGCGGTGCGGGAGCTGGTTGATATACGGGCTCGGATCCGGGAGGCACAGCAGCAGGAGGTGTGGGTGGCTCAGCGGAAGGAGGAGGTGGGGCCAGATTCTCCTTGGACGGTCACGGATGGACTCTTGTATTATCGTGACCGGCTCTACGTTCCGGGAGGGCCACTCAGGGGACTCATCCTCAGCCAGTGTCACGATAACCCGGCGGCGGGGCATTTTGGCCTGTTCAAGACCCTGAACCTGGTCTCCCGTACCTTCTGGTGGCCCCGAGTCCGACACGACGTCCAGTCCTATGTTACCTCCTGCATCCCATGCAGGCAGGCCAAGTCAGCGACAGGGGCCCCGCCTGGATTACTGCAGCCTTTGCCGACACCCAAAAGACCCTGGGGGGCTGTGTCCATGGACTTTCTGATGGATTTACCCCCATCCTCTGGTTTTACGACAGTGTATGTGGTGGTGGACATGCTGACCAAGATGGCGCACTTTATCCCCTGTCGCGGCTTACTGTCAGCCCGCGCCACTAGTCGTATGTTCATTCAGCAGGTGTTTCGGCTGCACGGCCTCCCTGATAGGGTCGTCTCTGATAGGGGGGCCTAGTTTACAGCCCGCTTCTGGCAGGAGTTGATGCATGCGTTGGATATCAAGATTTGCCTCTCGTCCGTGCATCATCCTCAAACTGACGGGGGAACCGAGAAGGTCATCGGTATCCTGGAACAATATCTGCGCTGCTACGTCAATCTGCAGCAAAACAATTGAGTGGACTATCTGGCCATAGCTGAGTTTGCATTTAACAATTCGCAGCACACCTCCACACAGATGACACCGTTCTTGGCCAATGTGGGATATCACCCCCGGTTTTTCCCCCTTTCTCCCGTGCACACACCGGAGCCGGCAGCGAACGACTTCATGGCAGAGTTACAGGCGATCCATCGATTGGTGCGACGTCAGTTAGAGAAGGCCAAGGCCGATTACAAAAGGTTTGCTGATCGGTCAAGACGGGATACGCCTCCACTATCGGTGGGAGATCGGGTCTGGTTGTCCACCAGGAACCTACCGTCAACACGGCCGGTGAGAAAGTTAGATCACCGATATTTAGGACCGTTCCCAGTCGAGGCTGTCATCAATCCGGTCGCCTATCGCTTAACTCTGCCACGTTCCCTGCGCGTGCACCCAGTCTTTCATCGGTCTCTGTTGGTCCCCGAGCAACCGGCCTGTCCACTCCGCCGAGCGGAACCTCCCCCATCAGGACCTCGTGATGGAGGCAGCACTCCCGAGTACGAGGTCGCCAGCATCAGGGATTCCCGTTGGCTGAAAGGTCGTTTCCAGTACCTGATTGAATGGAAAGGTTACGGACCAGAGGACTTCACCTGGGAAGACGCGACCGCCGTTCATGCCCCGGCGTTGGTGACCGCTTTTCATGAACAATTTCCATCTCGACCGCATCCGGATCGGCAGACCCGGGGGAAGGGCCCTGCGGTGCGGGATAGTGTTGTGATTCAGGGTCAGCCTGTGGGTTCGGCAGTTGGGTCAGATGACTCAGATGAGGGGGAGGAGGGGGGGTGTTGAAGAACTTGCTGATGATGGCTTTGAGGCTCCGCAGAGCCCCCAGCCAGGCCCCTCTCACCTGATGGAGACCCAGCTGTGTGAGCCTGACAGCGTGGATGAAGATGACCCACAGCTGGCCCTGTTCAAGGACGCCCGACGCAGGAGGCAGTCAAGTAGGAGTAAACAGAGGAAGGCAATGGGGCTTCTCGGAAGGAGGGAGAGAGAAGCCACGCCCTGAACTCTTTATAAAGGACGTGTGGGGAGGGCTGGTTTGCTGAAAGCAACCACTCAGATAGTGTTTCAAAGCTCCGGTATCTTGGTTTGTGTTTTGTTTGTTTTTGTAATAAATTTGGCAGACGTATTCCAGCCTCTTGCCGTCTGTAAAGGGGTTGCCTTTTCTGCAAGGCCGGTAGCAGGCTGGTACAGAACACACACATATACACACATATACACACATATACACACACAGAGAGAGACACATATATATATATATATACACACATATATACACACATACACACATATACACACACATATACACACACAGAGACACATACACACACACACACACACACACACACACACACAAACACACACACACACACTTTGGCCCCATTTTACAACTTTTCTTGCCACTGGTGTTAAGTAAATCATTGCAGTTGTTCAGTTAGTAACCTGGTTGTTAAGTGAATCTGGCTTCCCCCGTTGACTCTGCTTGTCCGAAGGCCGCGAAAGGGGATCATGTGACCCCCAAGACACTGTGGCCATCATAAATATGAGTCAGTTACCAAGTGTCTGAATTTTGATCACGTGACCAGGGGGAGGCTGCAACGGTCGTCAGTGTGAAAAACGGTCATAAGTCACTTTTTTCCCCCCCAGTGCTGTTGTAACTTTGAACGCTCACTAAATGAACTGTGGTAAGCCGAGGACTATCTGCATGCAATAAAACCCGCTAGAAAAAATGACGTTAAGGACCAGAGGAACGCTGTAGATATAATTTACTTGGACTTCAGTAAGGCATTTGATAAAGTAGATCACAACCTACGACTTGATAAGATAGAAAAATGTGGGTTAGATAGCATCACCACCAGATGGATTCGTAGCTGGCTGACAGGCCGTACTCAGCGTGTGGTCCTCAATGGAACCGCATCTACATGGAAGGAAGTGTGTAGTGGGGTGCCCCAGGGCTCTGTTCTGGGCCCAGTGCTCTTCAATATCTTCATTAACGATTTGGATGAGGGGATAGATGGGGAACTCATCAAATTTGCAGACGACACCAAGCTGGCAGGAATAGCCAATACTCCAGAAGACAGGCTTAAGATACAGGAGGATCTGGACAGACTCGAACACTGGGTGCTATCTAACAAAATGAAATTCAACGGTGAAAAAAGTAAGGTTCTACATTTAGGCAGGAAAAATCAAATGCACAGGTATAGTATAGGTGGTACCTTGCTCAATAGTAGTAACTGTGAGAGGGATCTCGGAGTCTTAGTAGACAATCACTTCAATATGAGCCAGTAGTGTGCTGCAGCTGCCAAAAAAGCCAACACAGTGCTAGGCTGCATTAACAGAGGAATAGAATCAAGATCACGTGAAGTACTAATACCACTTTACAATGCTTTGGTAAGGCCACACCTGGAATACTGCATCCAGTTTTGGTCACCACGATGTAAAAAAGATGTCGAGACTCTAGAAAGGGTACAGAGAAGAGCAACAAAGATGATTAGGGGGCTGGAGGCTAAAACATATAGGGAACGGTTGCTGGAATTGGGTATGTGTAGTTTAACGAAGAGAAGGGTGAGGGGTGACATGATAGCAGTGTTCCAATATCTCAGGGGCTACCACAAAGAAGAGGGAGTCAAGCTATTCTCCAAAGCACCTGAAAGCAGGACAAGAAGCAACGGATGGAAACTAGTCAAGGAGAGAAGCAACCTAGAACTAAGGAGAAACTTCCTGACAGTTAGAACAATTAACCAGTGGAACAACCTGCCTCCAGAAACACTGGAGGTTTTTAAGAAGAGACTGGACAGCCATTTGGTTCATCAGGGTCCAGTCCAAGCCGGGAATAATCAAAATGGAGACTGCTTTAGAACGAAGGTTGGAGTTTATTGAAGAGCAAAGCCAGACAGAAATGTGGCTCTGGGAAAGCTGACCACATGGTGCTGGGAGTGGTGGGTTTTTATACCTTCTTGGGCTTTTTTGTTTGGAGTTGTTTCCTGTTCCTGTGGCATGAACTTTGACCTGAGCTTTTGAATGTGTCCTTTTGGTATTTTGATGGTGATGGGCTAATCCTATTATGTCATAAAGGTCATGTTTTTAGAGTTTGGGTGTGTGTGTGTGTGGGGGGGTAGATTTTAGGGGTCTTTGTCTTTCTAATCTCATCAGCTCCAAGCTTCCTGGCCCCAGTCTTCCTGAATTAATCACCAAATCTGCATTTCTACAGAGCTGGTCTCTGCCTGGGGCTATTAGGAAAACTGGGCCTGCTTTTCTGCCTGTGGGAAGAATCCAGAGGAAGAAATATTTGGGGGAATCTTAAAAATGCAGAATATATTTCCCCAAAGGAATAATGGAGAAGATCTTTAAAAAAAGACAGAAACCAGCCCCAGCCCCTCTCCCCCAAGCAGAAACTAGGCACAGGCTGGGTTTTAGAAATGCAGATGTTAATAATCCATTCAGGAAGGTTGGAGCCAGGAAGCTAGAAGACGATGAGATTAGGAAGACAAAGACCCCTAAAATCTACATACCCCACCCAAACTCTAAAAGACATGAGCTTTGGGGACATAATAGGACTAACTCACCATCAGAATATCAAAAGGACACATTCAGGCTCAGGTCAAAGTACACGACACAGGAAATACAAAGCCTTCAAACAGGAACAGGAAACAACCTCAAGAGCCCCAGAAGGTATAAAAACCCACCACTCTCCTATGTGTGGTCACTTTTTCCCCCACCCTAGAGCTATCTTTCTGTCTGGCTCTGCTGTCCAATAAACTGCAACCTTCTTTCTAAAGCAGCCTCCATTTTGTTTATTCCCGGCTTGGACTGGACCCTGGTGAAGATTTTTCCTGCAACAATCCTTTTGGGGAAATATAATATTCTGCCTTTTAATATTCCCAAAATATTTCTTTCTCTGGTGTGTGTGTGTGTGTGTGTGTGTGTGCTGTCCTCCCACAATTCAAAAGCTGGGTAAATATGTTTTGGGTCGCAGCTGAGCTCGTGGAAATTCAGAACGCGCTTCTCGGTGCTCACAACCAGAACATCCTCATTGCCAATTAACTGTTAGTCTTGGAATTGTCCATGCGTTTCCAAAAAAGGCACAGACCTGGGAGTCAAAGGTGCTTTGTCAATTCTGTGTGGGGAAAAAAACTTGAGCTGCAAATCAGTTCTGGCACACAGATCTCCCTTGTTTAATTAAGCGTCCACCCTCCGAAGCTGGTCAGCTCAACTCTTTTATCAGTCACCTGTCACATATAATCAGAGAACCCAACAATGACTTGATTCAGCCAGCAAGCACAAAATCCTGGTTTTCTGCTGAGCTGCTTCGCTGACGTGGGCAAAAGAGAAACTTTTAGATCGCTGAGGTGGCTGTTTGAAGTTTCTCTGTCTCTGTCTCTCTCTCTCTCTCTCTCTCTGTGTGTGTGTGTGTTTGTGTGTGTGTGCTTCCTTGGGAGAGAGACCGACGCCGGATGGCCCATCTCTTTAGATCAGTGGTAAGACCACGGTGTTTGTGAAGGCAAAGTTAAGACGCCCAAGGGGTGGGAGGGGTGGTCCATTTCTAACTTTCCTCTATTTCTGCCCTGCGTGCCTGTCAGAATATTCTGACAGTAAATCTGCCTTTTTTCAAAAGCCCTTCAAAGGCAGAGGAAGGGAAAGGGGAGAGAAAGAGAAAAAAAAATCATGACATTTACAGGAATCAATAGTAAAAAAAAAAAAATAGTCGTGGATCTGCAGGGCCCTTGGTGTTCTCTGAGCTGGGTTGTTTTCTTGCAGATGTTTCATTACCCAACCAGGGAACATTATCAGCGCTAGAAGGAAGTCAGGTTTGCGGAGAGGAGGAGGAGGAGGAGGAGGAGGAGGAGGAGGAGGAGGAGGAGGAGGAGGAGGAGGAGGACTTTAAGTCCTTGGTGCTCTCTGAGCTTGGTTGTTTTCTTGCAGACGTTTCATTACCCAACTAGGTAACATCATCAGTGCTGGAAGGGAGTGGAGAGGAGGAGGAGGAGGAGGAGGAGGAGGAGGAGGAGGAGGAGGAGGAGGAGGAGGAGGAGGAGGAGGAGGAGGAGGAGGAGGAGGAGGAGGAGAGTGGAGTCCTTGGTGCTCTCTGAGCTTGTTTTCTTGCAAACATTTCATGACCCAAGTAATATCATCAGTGCTAGAAGGGAGGTGGGGTTGTAAAGAGGAGGAGGAGGAGGAGGAGGAGGAGGAGGAAGAGGAGGAGGAGGAGGAGGAGGAGGAGGAGGAGGAGGAGGAGGAGGAGGAGGAGGACTGTGGGGTCTTTGGTGCTCTCTGAGCTTGGTGGTTTTCTTGCAGATGTTTCATTACCCAGCTAGGTAAGATCTTCAGTGCTAGAAGGGAGTGGGTTTTGCTCTCTGTTTACACACTAGTGCCCCATCAATATTGGTAGATTGGGTATATCAAGGAACTACAACTCAGACAAAGAATCCAAGACTGAACAACAGCCTAATCAAGGAACCACCAAGCACACTCCAATAAAGCACTGTCAGGGCAAACCATTAGTACACAAAAAGACAGGAAACCCTACTTCCTTCTAGCACTGATGATGTTACCTAGTTGGGTAATGAAACGTCTGCAAGAAAACAACCCAGCTCAGAGAGCACCAAGGACCCCACGATCCTCCTCCTCCTCTTCCTCCTCCTCCTCTCCCTTTTAGCACTGATGATGTTACCTAGTTGGGTGATGAAACGTCTGCGAGAAAACCACCCAGCTCAGAGATCACCAAGGACCCCACGATCCTCCTCCTCCTCCTCCTCCTCCTCCAATCCACAGCCCCCCTTCCTTCTAGCACTGATGATGTTACTTAGTCGGGCCATGAAATGTCTGCAAGAAATCTAAAATGACAATTTAGATTTGCATGTCCCCTTTTAACTTTTGGGGTTTCTTTTTTCAGTTTTATTTTGTAGTAGGCAAGGCACCCGCGGGGTGCAACCCACATTAAGGGGGGGGGAGAAAAAAGCTGGAGTTTCCACTGCACCACTGAGGCTGCCATCGTCTATCTTGACTTTTTTGATTGCTTTGGCAATGATCCTTTTTTTCCCCGCTTTCCTCTCGGGAAGTCCTTGGCATCAGGTTTGTCGCTGTTGCAGAGGCCGTAGCGTAGGAGGAGCACCTGCAGTTTCCAACCTTAATTTCGCCATATCTATAAGTGCGTGTTTGCCTGTTGGTGTGTTGGTGCCTCTTTAGGTGTGTATCCTCAGCCTGTCTCCCCAGTGGAATCAAATCAAAATATCATTTTGATATTTAATTTAGCAACTGTTGCCAGATAATTCCCAGCCTTCAACACTTTTTTTTTGTGCTTTTGCCAGGGTCATTGTTACTCTTTTGCTAGCGCAAAAGTTGTGCTTTTCTGAAAGCACATTCCTAATGCATGGGAGTGTGTGTGTGTGTGTGTGTGGGGGCAAACAATAGCCTTGCCAGCACAAATATACACCCGCACCCACACCCACAAAGAGCCTTGAAGTTTAAACAGCCAGGAATTTTCAGGAGAAGATGAAAGAAGAAGAAGATTTAAGTCAGTTTTTTTTGGGGGAAAAAACCCTCTAAGGAAACCTACAATATGTGCAAATTAAGTTTATTGCCACTTGATGGTACCTTTCATCGCACAATCCAGTAGGTTAAAATAAACAACAAAACAATTCCACACTCAAGAGAGGAAAGGCAAGTTTTAAAAAGCATTGCTGATGAAAGCCCTGAGAAACAGTCGGAGGAGGTCCGTCTCTCTGCTTTACTTTTGACAATTTTTGCAAAGGTTCAAAATTCCGTCTTCAAGAATATTCGTAGCCGGGCTCGGAGAAAATCTTATCTTATGATTGATAAGATTGGACATTGATCAGCCAGCACATAATCAATCAATAAACAGGTAGAGTAGTGGCCAAAATTGTGGAAACACTTTTTGGGAAAAAGGGTATTTTTGAGGTTTGATGGCCAATAACACCACTTTTGGGGGGGAGTAGTACCATAAGGGAAAGGTAAAGTTCCCCCCGCACATGTGTGCTAGTCGTTTCCGACTCTAGGGTCCGGTGCTCATCTCCGTTTCAAAGCCAAAGAGCCAGCGCTTGTCCGAGGATGTCTCCGTGGTCATGTGGCTGGCATGACTAGACGCCAAAGGCGCACGGAACGCTGTTACCTTCCCACCGGAGCGGTCCCTATTTTTCTACTTGCATTTTTACGTGCTTTTGAACTGCTAGGTTGGCAGAAGCTGGGACGAGTAACAGGCGCTCACTCTGCTGCGCGGCGCTCGGGATTCGACCCGCCAAACTGCCGACCTTCTGATCGACAAGCTCAGTGTCCTAACCCACCGAGCCACCGCGTACCCTAACATTATATATCAATGGAAAGAGAATTTAATCGAGAATGTAATGCAACATGGCTTGTTCAATTATCTGTACTGTATTCTGTGGAAAGTTATATAGCCAAATCACCAGAAAAAGGAAGCACAACTTGCTTAGGTTGATCTCGGGTAGCTTTCCTGCATCCGATCGTAGCCAATCAGCACGAACGTTTAGAGAGCCAATCGTGTGTCATCTTGTTTTGGCAACGAGCCAATCGGATCACGGTAGGATCCGGTTATCGATGTTGTGTATTGAAGCCGAGAGGAGGACATTTGTCAGTGTGTTATGTGATCCCCATCAAGTCGATTGGGTTTTGTTTGTGTTCTTTCACTTAGTGAGCTTGTAAAACGTAATAAAATTAAAGCAACGGTGCAAAGAGTTGACTGGTCACCCAGAAAGCGACGTAAAATAGTATTTATTCAGTGAACAAGGCTACAGTCATAAAGAAATTAGAAGGAAAAATGGGTGGAAACTTAACCAAAGGTGGCATTTCTACTGTACACTTTTCCACCATTTTGGCCACTAGTGTAGTCCTCAGCTTACCACAGTTCATTTACTGACCGTTCAAAATTACCAGGCCCTGAAAAAAGCGACTGGTGATCGTTTTTCACACTTACGGCCGTTGTGGCATCCCCTCTGGTCATGGGATCAAAATTCAGATGCTTGGCATCTGACTCGTGCTTATGACGGATGCGGCATCCCGGATTCACGCGATCCCCTTTTGCGAACTTCGGACAAGCAAAGTCAATGGGGGGGGGGAAAGCCAGATTCGCTTAACGACCTTGTCACTAGCTTAATAACCACAGCGATTCACTTAACAACAGTGGCAGGAAAGGGTCGCAAAACAGGTCAAAACTCACTGAACAAAATGTCTCACTTTTAATATTAAATGTTGGGCCCAGTTCCAGTCATAATTCGAGGATCATTGTGTGTGTTTGTGGAGTCTTGACTTATTTGTAAAAATGGGAAAGGCAGGATAAAAGCAATCAAACGAACAAAAATTGAATTTGAACACTCCTGCTGCAGATAGACGAGGGAAATATATTTTTCTCTAGCTCTATTTTTTTAAAAAAAGAACAAACCCCAAAATGTCTTCCACTGTGATTTTAAAACAGGTCTGTTCCTCATGAAAACAAGTGCGGTATTATTTGATGCCTGAGCCAAGAAAATGACAGGCAGGTTTCACAACTAAGATACTCTCTTTTGAGAAGCCAATCTCACACCCTCTGAATCAAACAGGACTGCGTGGTTGCCTAAGAAATGAACCCGGTGTCTTTTTTTCCAAGAGAAGAGACATTTTAAAACTTTATTTATTTTTTTGTGGGCAACTCTTCAGTCACTTCCTTAACTGCTCCTTAAAAAGAAACTTCTGGGCTTCTTCTCCTGCAAATAAGAATGGAATGGAACATAGAATAGAAGAGAACAGAACAGAATAGAATAGATAATATAGAATAGAATAGAATAGAATAGAATAGAATAGAATAGAATAGAATAGAATAGAATACAATACAATACAATACAATACAATAATACAATACAATACAATACAATACAATACAATACAATACAATAGGAATAATAGAATAGAATAAAGTAAAATAGAATAGAATAGAGTAAAATAGAATAGAATAGGAATAATAGAATAGAATAGAATAGAATAGAATAGAATAAAAATAAGAATAGATTAGAATAGAATAGAACAGAACAGAACAGAACAGAACAGAACAGAACAGAATAGAATAGAATAGAATAGAAAATCTGGAATAGAATAGAATAGAATAATAATGGAATGGAATGGAATAGAATAGTATAGAATAGAATAATGATAGAATTAGAATAGAGAAGGAATAGAATAGAATAGAATAGAATAGAATAGAATAGAATAATAATGAAATAGAATAGAATAGAATAGAATAGAATAGAATAGAATAGAATAGAATAGAATAGAATAGAATAGAATAGAATAGAATAGAATAGAATAGAATAATGATAGAATTAGAATAGAGAAGGAACGGATAGAGAATAGAATAGAATAGAATAGAATAGAATAGAATAGAATAGAATAGAATAGAATAGAATAGAATAGAATAGAATAGAATAGAATAGATGGAATGGAATAGAATGGAATGGAATAGAGAATGAACAGTATAGAATAGAATAGAATAGAAAATATGGAATGGAATAGAATAGAATAGAATAGAATAGAATAGAATAGAATAGAATAGAATAGAATAGAATAGAATAGAATAGAATAGAATAGAATAGAATAGAATAGAATAGAATAGGAACAGAACAGAACAGAACAGAATAGAATAGAGCTGGAAGGGGCCTTTATTGAATTCTTTAATAAGAATTCTTCATTGGCCAAATGTGATTGGACACACGAGGAATTTGTCTCCGATGCAGAAACTCTCAGTATACATAACAAACAGCCAAGTAATATTGGTACAGGTACTAGTAGAAGAAGGTAGTAGAAAAAAAATGAGGAGGATAATAGTCATGCAGCCAAACTGTATTACATGGCTAAACATGCTTAGGCATAAAACAGCCCTGTGGGAGTTAGAGGTTCAGCAAAGTGATGGCCTGGGGTGGGGGTGGGGAAACTGCCCCTGTGTCTAGCTACTTTGGCACGCAATGCCCTATAGCAGTATCCCGAGGGGTTTAAACCAGTCATCTCCAGGGGGTGAGAGGGGTCTGTAGATATTTTCTCTGCTCTCTTTCTGAATGGTGCAGTCTACAGGTTCTCCATGGAAGGCAGGCTAATTGCAAATTTTTTTTTTGGCCATCCTAACTCCATCCCTATCCTGTTTGGTTCCTGTGCCAAGCCAGACCATTATTGGGGTAGACATGACAGACTCCATAATTCCTCTGTAGGAATCTGTCCGTAAGATTTTTTTTTCCTCCTTTGCTCCTCCTTTGACTCCTCCCTCCCCAAAACGATTATCGTGGGAATGATAATTACCCTGTTGACAGGGTAATTTAAAGTAACAACTCGGCACATATTCCTCCCCCCCCCCGCCCTTCCTTTACTCAAATGCCAAAACAGACCCTCCGGGCTAAAGAGAATTTGGGACTGTTTTGATTCTTCCTTGTAAATCTCTCTCCAACTCCATTTTCCTTTGCTCCTTTTGGCTCAAGAGTTTAGTTCTTTCCAAATTAAACCCTAAGCTAAGTTTAAAAGCGAGGTTGTTCCTCTACAGGCCTATTGTGGTCTGTCTCCCTGCCTTTTTCTTGTTAAAAGTTTTTTTTTAAAAAAAATCCGCCTTTATTATTTTTAAAAATATCTCACCATGGTGAACATATCTAATATTCCTCCTGGTTTTTCTCACACAACAATCCTGTGAGGTGGGCTGGGCTGAGAAAGAGCGTTGGCTCAAAGTCATCCAGCCTTTTCATGCCTAAGGTGGGACTAGAACCCGCAGCTTTCTGCTGATTGGCCCCAAATCATCCAAACAGCTTGACTAGAACTCCCACCCAGCCAACTTTCATGCCTAAGGCAGGACTAGAACTCACAGGCTCCTGGTGATTGACCTAAAGTCACTCTAGCAGATTTTCATGCCTAAGGCGGGACTGGAACTCACTGCCTCCTGGTGATTGGCCCAAAATCACCCAACTGACTTTCATGTCTAAAGTGGGAGAAGAACTCACTGTCTCCTGGTGATTGGCCCAAAGCCACCCAGCTAGTTTTCATGCCTAAGGTGGAACTAGAACTCACCATCTCCCAGTGACTGGACCAAAGTCACACAGCTGGCTTTCATACCTAAGGTGGAACTAGAACTCACCATCTCCCAGTGACTGGACCAAAGTCACACAGCTGGCTTTCATACCTAAGGTGGAACTAGAACTCACCATCTCCCGGTGACTGGACCAAAGTCACACAGCTGGCTTTCATGCCTAAGGCAGGATTAGAACTCACCATCTCCTGGTGATTGGCCCAAAGCCACTCAGTTGGTTTTCATATCTAAGGTGGGACTAGAACTCACAGCCTCCTGGTGATTGGCACAAAGCTACTCAGCTGGCTTCTATATCTAAGGTGGGACTAGAACTCACCATCTACTGGTGATTGGCCCAAAGTCACCCAACTTTGGTGCCCCAGGCAAGACTTCATAAAAAATAATAATAATAGAAGTAGGGTTAGGAAGTATAAATCAATCAATAAAATCAAGGTTGATGGCTGCTTCTCTCTGCAGTGCTTTGTTTCCTTCATAGACAAACCTATCATATTAATTAACGCTCCTCTTCCTAAGGAATGGCAACGTTCGGATCGCAAGAACGGAGGCTCCAAAACTGGTCTTCCTGGTGCGTCCCAGATTGTCTTTTTCACTCTGCTCTCTTTCTCTCCAAGGACAGTTTTTGTGGCACTGAATTTTTCACAGTGGAGGCCTGATCAGTCTTCGCACCTGCAGCCCAATTTTAACAGCTTTCATCCTCGCTGTTTCCCTGTAAACCTTCTATGTAGTTTTATCTTGGAAATAAAGTGAAGGCCTCCGACATTGTGCTTTTTTTTTTTCCTTCTGCTTCCGAATTCTTGCACTGGCATCAGTTGCTATTACCATTCCACTGATGTTTGCCAGAAGAATGGAATATAGAATATAAAACAACAGACTACAGAGAAGAGCAACAAAGACGATCGGGGGACTGGAGGCTAAAACATACGAGGAACGGTTGCTGGAATTGGGTGTGTCCAGTTTAATGAAGAGAAGGACGAGGGGAGACACCGATATCAGTGTTCCAATATCTCAGGGGCTGCCCCAAAGAAGAGGGAGTCAAGCTGTTCTCCAAAGCCCCTGAAGGCAGGACAAGAAGCAACGGATGGAAATTGACCAAAGAGAGAAGCAACCTAGAACTAAGGAGAAACCTCCTGACAGTGAGAACAATTAACCAGTGGAACAACCTTCCTCCAGAAGGTGTGAATGCTCCAACACTGAAAGTTTTTAAGAAGAGACTGGACAGTCATTTGTCAAGTGGTATAGGTTTTCCTGCCTGAGCAGGGGGTTGGACTAGATGACCTCCAAGGTCTCTTCCAACATATTATTATTATTATTATTATTATTATTATTATTATTATTATTATTATTATTATTGTTGTTGTTGTTGTTGTTGTTGTTGTTGTTGTTGTTGTTGTTTGTTGTTGTTGTTGTTGGAAGGGACCTTGGAGGTCTTCTAGTCCAACCCCCTGCTCAAGCAGGAGAACCTATACTGTCTCAGATAAGTGAATGTCTAGTCTCTTCTTAAAAACTTCCAGTGATGGAGCGTCCACGATTTCTGGTGGCAAGCTGTTCCACAGGTTGATTGTCCTCACTGTCAGGAAGTTTCTCCTTAATTCCAGGATGCTTCTCTCCTTGACCAGTTTCCAACCATCGTTTCTCCTCCTTCCCTCTGGAGCTTTGAAGAATAATTTGACCCCACTCTTCCTTGTGGCAGCCCCTCAGATACTGGAACACTGCTATCGTGTCCCCCCAATTTCTTCTTTTCTTTAGACTAGCCAAACCCAAGTCCCGCAGCTCTTCTTCGTATGGTTTAGCCTCTAAGGCCTTAGATCATCTTAGTTGCTCTTTATTGTGTAGTGGGTCCGACGCAAGAAAGAGACGCCAGCCAGTGTGTGAGTTCAGCTCTTTATTGGAAGGGGGTAGTGAACTGGGCAATGAGGGTTACCTGGCCTCCTTAAATACCTAGCCAGGTAAGCTGCCAGCCAATGGGGTTGGCCCTAGGTTTCCCGCTGAAACTGGGTTTCCCGCCAAAACCGTTCAGGCCAACGCCCCCTAGTGGCTGTTGCTATGCAGGTGCCTGAATACATAACACTCTTCTCTGAATTTTTTTCCAAACTGTAAACATCTCTCTATCTGACTGGGGATAGCATTTCTACCTACTTACTCAATGCAAAACCTCCAAGCTATAAAAACCAGATATGGGAGCTGAGCAAATCTCTTTTCCAGCTCATTGCTCACCGAGAATGGTTGTTTACATTTTGAGATAGTAGAAAGATGTTGCCAGTGATATGCTGAAAAGGAAACGTATCATGCTCAAGAGTTAGGTTTTGTTTGTTTGATGATAATTGATTGCCAGTTCCGTTGGGCTTCTGAACCATAAAACGTTCCTTGACTGGTTTAAAAGAAGAATAAAAGAAAAGAGCAAAAGAAAAGAACGCAACGAAAAATCTTTGGGTCTGTCAAAGAAATGAACAAACGTAGGTAAACACGCATTGCTTCGTGTAGGTAATTTCCTTAACACACGTAGTCATTGACTTACAACCGTTTGTTTAGGGACCATTGGAAGGTGCTCAAAAAAGTGACTTAGGACCATTTTTCACACTTAGGACCGTGGGAGCATCCCCGTGGTCAGCTGATCAAAATTTGGATGCTTGACAACTGGTTAATAATAATAATAATAATAATAATAATAATAATAATAATAATAATACCCAATTCCGGCAACCGTTCTTCATACGTTTTGGTCTCCAGATCTTTATTCATCCAAGTTGCTCTAAATGATAATGATAATAATAATAATAATAATAATAATAATAATAATAATAATAATAATAATAATAATAATAATAATAATAATAATAATAATAATAAATTGGAATAAACCTTGGAGGTCATCTAGAGCAACCCCCTGCTCAGGCAGGAAACCCTATACCATTTCAGACAAATGGCTGTCCGGTCTCTTCTTAAAAACTTCCAGGGTTGGAGCATTCACAGCTTCCGGAGGCAGGTTGTTCCACTGGTTAGTTGTTCTAACTGTCAGTAAGTTAAAAACCCTTATAAGTCACTTTTTTCAGTCCCGTTGTAACTTTGAATTGTCCCTAAATGAACTGTTGCAGATCAATGCATTTTTGTAGTTTGAAAACTTCTCTGTCTTAATCTCCCTCCCAAATATGTTTATCACGGTCACAAGAAAAATGCAGATAAATATGGTAGAAATACAGATTTGTTTTCAAAAGAAGACAACAACATGAATGAATGAATGAATGAACCTTTATTATCAAAGTACAACCATGTATACATTGAGATTGGCTGAGCCTCCCTTCGTGCCCCCCCCCAGCTTACAATGACACAAACCCTCCATCTTATTACACCATGTGAGTTCTAGTTCCACTTTAGGCATGAAAGCCAGCTGTGTGACTTTGGTCCAGACACCGGGAGATGGTGAGTTCTTGTTTTCTGGATTATCTTAGCTGCTCTTCTCTGAATTTTTTCCCCAAACTCTCAACATCTTTTTTGTGACACAGTGACCAAAACGGTTTGCAGTATTCCAGGTGTGGTCTCCCTAGGTTTTTATAAAGCGGTACTAATACTTTGTGTGATCTTGATTCTATGCCTCTTGTTTATACAACCCAGGATTGTATTAGCTTTTTTGGTTGCTGCTGCTGCACACGGCTGGCTCATGGTCAAGTGATCGTCCGCTAGGACTCCGAGGTCCATCTCGCCCAATCTGTATGTATGTATGTATGTATGTATGTATCTATCTATCTATCTATCTATCTATCTATCTATCTATCTATCTATCTATCTATCTATCTATCTATTTATTTATTTAGATTTATATACCGCCCTTTCCCGAAGGACTCAGGGCGGTTTACAGGATATTTAAAAGAAAATCAATACAAAAGTTAAAACCAAATTAAAAAAGATTAAATGAAACCCTGAGAGAAAATAAAAAACCCAGTTAAAATTAAAATTAAAAATTCTCAGCCTGGGCCAGAGAGCTCCGCGGGCAGCTGGTTCCAAAGGGCAGGCGCGCCCACTGAGAAGGCCCTACCCCTGGGTGTTACTCGCCGGCAATCTTTAACCGTTGGCACCCTGAGAAGACCCTCCCTGTGGGAGCGCACTGGACGAAGGGAGCTTGATGCTGGCAGCAGGTGTTCCCTCAAATATCCCGGACCCTCGCCATTTAGGGCTTTATAGGTCATCACCAGCACCTTGAATCTCACCCGAAGGGCAACCGGAAGCCAATGCAGCTCGCGGAGTATCGGGAGACCCCCATCACGACTCGCGCGGCCGCATTCTGCACCAGCTGAAGCCTTCGGGTGGTCCTCAAGGGAAAGCCTTTGCTCCTTTGATTTTTCCTGCCTAAATGTAAAACTTTGCTTTTCTCCACATTAAAACTCATTTTGTTGGATAGGGCCCATTGTTCCAGTTTGTCAAGATCTTTTTGGATCCTGGTCTTCTGGGGTGTTGGCTATTCCTGCCAGTTTGGTGTCATCTGCAAAGTTGATGAAATTCTTCCTTAGTTCTAGATTCTAGGATTGTGGGGCCCTTGGTGCTCTCTGAGCTGGGTGGTTTTCTTGCAGACGTTTCATTACCAAACTAGGTAACATCATCAGTGTTAGAAGGAAGAGGGGTTTGAGGGGAGGAGGAGGAGGAGGAGGAGGAGGAAGAAAGAGGAGTGAAAGCAAAAAAATGCTAAGGATATTAGTAATTGATTAATAGCATTTAAAAAGGGAAACTTCCTTAAATTAAGAAAAAATATATCTATAGCTGTACTTTTGACCACACAGCTGTAGTTTAAAAAGAAGGCCCGGTAATTAATGCCAATACTTTTTAATGTTTTTCTTCTCTCTTTTTCTTTTTTTTATAGTTTAAGCCAGAGGAAAGAAAGATATTTGTGTCCCTGCTGAATAACGGAGGAAAATTGCATGTCTTCAGCTTATAAACACATCAAAAATAGATGTTTCTGTTGGATGTCAAAGCACTTGCCAACCCTCAAATAAAATGATGTCGCATTTCCAAAAAAGAAAAGAAAAAAAATCATTTCCAACCGATTTCTTAGTCCGTGTCTAAGCACATCGTTGGGGTAAAGATCATCAAATGTTTGGATGTTTTGATCTAGCAATTGGCTCTATTCATTTGCCTGTCTTAAACCTAACAATCTGTCCCTTTCGCCGAGATTGTTCACAAAATGTTAACTGCAAACTGGGTTTCAAAAGAAAGATATAAATTAGTTTGCTTTGGAACACAGTGTATGCATCTCCTTCAGCAATTTGATTTCTGACACCTTCTCAGAGACATTTTGCTCCTCTTTTGGAAAGTAGTCTAAGATGAGAACGGAGGAGGGAAGAGAAGGAGGGAGAGAAAGAGAAAAAGAGAGAAGGGAGAGGGGGGGGAAAATAAGAGATAGATGGATGGATATATGGATGGAGAGAGAGAAAGAGAGACAGAGAGATGAATAAGAGATGGATGGGTGGGTGGGTGGGTGGGTGGGTGGATGGAGAGATAGAGAGACAGAGAGGAATAAGAGAGGGATGGGTGGATGAATGGAGAGAGAAAGACAGAGAGATGAAAAAGAGGTGGATGGATGGAGAGAGAGACACACAGAGAGAGGAATAAGAGATGGATGGATGGATGGATGGATGGAGATGGATGGATGGATGGATGGAGACAGAAAGAGAGAGAGATGAATAAGAGATGGATGGATGGATGGATGGATGGAGATGGATGGATGGATGGATGGAGACAGAAAGAGAGAGAGATGAATAAGAGATGGGTGGATGGATGGTGATAGATAGACAGACAGATAAACCTAGCGGATGATAGATAGTAGATAGATGGGGTAAATGGGGCAAAACTCACTAAATTTGGGGCTCTATTGTCATCATAAATTGAGGACTAGCAGCATTGGAAGACTGCTATCCTATCATCCCTAGTCTTTCTCTTTGTTAGAGTAGATATTCCCAGTTCCCACAACCATTTCTTCCTCTTCTTTAGCCTCCAGCCCCTTAATCGTCTCTGTGTAGGACAGAAAGATCACAATTTCAGCTCAGTGGAGCTTACATTTGAGGCTCAGCTGGTGTTGAGACGGCCTAGCCAATTTAACGGATGCAGGACAGACAGCAATTCAAGCAGGATAACTCTCCCCAACTTAGCCATGGCTGGCAAAACAGCGCCAGTGGAATTGCTGCCTGTTGGGCAACCTTTTAAAGGAGAGGGAGAGGGAGTAAGATGCTGTTTAACTGCATGATCCTTCTGTGCAAGGCGTGCATTAAAAAACAAAACAAAACAAAACAAAACCAACCTTAGAACAGAACAGAACAGAACAGGAATAGAATAGAATAGAATAGAATAGAATAGAATAGAATAGAATAGAATAGAATAGAATAGAATAGAATAGAATAGAATAGAATAGAATAGAATAGAATTAAAAATGGAAAAGAATAGAAATAAGAATAGGATAGGATAGGATAGGATAGGATAGGATAGGATAGGATAGGATAGGATAGGATAGGATAGGATAGGATAGGATAGGATAGGATAGGATAGAAAATATGGAATAGAATAGAATAGAAATAAGAATGGAATAGAATAGAAATAAGAATAGAATAGGAATAGAATAGAATAGAATAGAATAGAATAGAATAGAATAGAATAGAATAGAATAGAATAGAATAGAATAGAATAGAATAGAATAGAATAGAATAGAATAGAATAGAATAGAATAGAGCTGGAAGGGACCTTGGAGGTCTTCTAGTCCAGCCCCCTGCTCAAGCAGCAGAACCTATGGTTATACCATCTCAGACAGGTCTGAGTCTCTTCAGCACCCTCATTTTCCTTGTGCAGGAGAACAGGGAAGTGATTCCGTTGCTCAGCATGGAGCTAATTTGGGTGCAGCAAAGTAAAAAGTAACCAATTTCCCATCTGTAAAACTAGAAGAATTGGTATAATTATGTCAGGCACTGGATTGATCAAGTAGCCAAGAAAAACACTCCAGCAGCAAGGCAATTAGCTGATTATATGGGCAACTTGGGGCCACCAGGGAGAAAGACCCTAGTGTGAGTTTGTCGTGCTTAGCCTTCAAGAGGGGGAAAAAGCAGGGGGGGGGGAGATGTAATTTGCAGGAAAACCACCAGCGCTCCCTTGGCACTAAGTGGAAGGGGCTGAATCAGAGGCAGTTAAGGAGAGGAGAAAGCAGAATGAGAGAGAAAGAAAGGATACAATTGTGAGTTAATTTTTTTTATTGCACAAACAGATGTCCTTTGTCTACCTTGCTGACGTGCTGTCACTCTGAACAGGTGATAGGATATAAGATTAGATAGATAGATAGATAGATAGATAGATAGATAGATAGATAGATAGATAGATAGATAGATAGATAGATAGATTATAAAGATGAGAGACACATGAGAGACACATGACAGAGTCAGAAAAAGATAGATAGATAGAGAGAGAGAGAGAGAGAGAGAGAGAGAGAGAGAGAGAGAGAGAGAGAGAGAGAGGAGACAGAGAGAGATATGGAGAGAGAGAGAGATAATATAAAAATGAGAGACACATGACAGAGTCATGTAGATAAACAGACAGACAGACAGACAGACAGATATAGATAGATAGATAGATAGATAGATAGATAGATAGATAGATAGATAGAAAGATAGAAAGATAGATAGAGAGAGACAGAGAGAGAGACACACACACAAAGAGAGAGAATATAAAGAAGAGAGACACATGACAGAGTCAGAAAAAGATCAATATATTAGATTGATAGAAATGAATAGAAGATAGACAGGTGGATGATAGATAGATAGATAGATAGATAGATAGATAGATAGAGACAGAGAGAGAGACACACACACAAAGAGAGAGAATATAAAGAAGAGAGACACATGACAGAGTCAGAAAAAGATCAATATATTAGATTGATAGAAATGAATAGAAGATAGACAGGTGGATGATAGATAGATTAGATAGATAGATAGATAGATAGATAGATAGATAGATAGATAGATAGAGACAGAGAGAGAGACACACACACAAAGAGAGAGAATATAAAGAAGAGAGACACATGACAGAGTCAGAAAAAGATCAATATATTAGATTGATAGAAATGAATAGAAGATAGACAGGTGGATGATAGATAGATAGATAGATAGATAGATAATATAAAGATTCCCATAACGCGTGTGGCAAGAAAAGTCATAAAATGGGGCCAAGCTCACTTAACCAATGTTCTCATTTAACCACAGAAATCTTGGGGTCAGTTGTGGTCGTAGGTTGAGGACTGCCTGTATTACAATAGAATAGAGCTGGATGGGACCTTGGAGGTCTTCTAGTCCAGCCCCCTGCTCAAGGAGGAGAACCTATACCGTCTCAGACAAGTGACTGTCTAGCCTCTTCTTAAAAATCTCCAGTGATGGAGTGCCCACGATTTCTGGTGGCAAGCTGTTCCGCTGGTTAATCGTCTTTACTGTATGGTACTTTCTCCTTAATTCCAGGTTGCTTCTCTCTTTGATTGTTTCTCGTCCTGGCCTCTGGTGCTTCGGAGAATAAGCTGACCCCCTCTTTCTTCTGTGGCAGCCCCTCAAATACTGGAATACTCCTATCATGTCACCCCTATTTCTTCTATTCTTTAGACTAGCGAAACCCAAGTTCTGCAGCCGTTCTTCGTATGTTTTAGTCTCCAGGCCTTGGATCACCTTAGTTGCTCTTCTCTGAATTGTCCCCTTAAGGATCTATTGTACTCTAAACACCTCTCTTCCCACATCTGTCTTCAGATTAAAAGGATCCTTGGTGCAGAACAGAGCTTTGAGTCCTTGCCAAGGAAAGTATATAGAGAGGTGTAAATTAATCTGTTAGGTCACCCAGAGTGATGTGATTCAGGCTTTTAAGTTGCCCAGAGTTTGGACAGGCAGCATAATTCTAAAGCTCGTATAGTTTCCAATTCTGCTCACTTTTTGAGCTTGGATGCAAAAAGCAGAACTCTATTAAGGCTTGGCACAAAGCACATACATCAGCCTGTCACAATCCTGCCTGGAGTAAAAGTGGATTTCTTTCTCCGGCAAAGAACGGATCATTTGAGGGTAGCGTGGGAACGAGTGAGTAAAGAAGGGAAGAGAAGCTTTTTCTTTGGACGCGGCCCGTCACGTCTCTTGGTGAGCCAAGGAAACTGCAGGGCTCTGAATGAGCCCAAACTGGGCTGATTAATCATATCTCTGCCAGAAAAAAAAAGCAGAGGGGCGAAGAAGGAAATACGTCTTTTTTTTAGTTCTGTTGTAGTCACCTGCTCTTGAAATGGGTGGTTATATAAATTGGATGAAGTGGGGGAGGGGGAGGGGGGGGAGAAGAGAGAGATAGACAGACAGACAGACAAATAGAGAGAGATGCTAGAGAGGTATAGATAAATTTAGAGTAAGAAAGATGACAGATAGACAGATGATAGATTGGACAGACAGACAGATAGATAGAAAAAAATTATAGAGATGTATTTATTTAGATTTAGAGAGAGAGATAATATAGAGATAGACAGACAGACAGACAGAAAGAAAGAAAGAAAGAAAGAAAGAAAGAAAGAAAGAAAGAAAGAAAGAAAGAAAGAAAGAAAGAAAGAAAGAAAGATGGTTGGATGATAGATAGATAGATAGATAGATAGATAGATAGATAGATAGATAGATAGATAGATAGATAGATAGATGATAGGTAGATGATAGGTAGATAGATAGATAGATAGATAGATAGATAGATAGATAGATAGATCTAGATAGATAGATAGATAGATAGATAGATAGATAGATAGATGATAGGTAGATGATAGGTAGATAGATAGATAGATAGATAGATAGATAGATAGATAGATAGATAGATCTAGATAGATAGATAGATAGATAGATAGATAGATAGATAGATAGATAGATAGATGGTTGGATGATAGATAGATAGATAGATAGATAGATAGATAGATAGATAGATAGATAGTAGATAGATAGATGATAGGTAGATATAGATATATAAATGATAGATAGATCTAGATAGATAGATAGATAGATAGATAGATAGATAGATAGATAGATAGATAGTAGATAGATAGTAGATAGAGAGAGATATGGATGGATGGATGATACATAGGTCGAGATAGATAGATAGATAGATAGATAGATAGATAGATAGATAGATAGATAGATGATAGATAGACAGATAGACAGATAGATAGAAATATGGAAGGATGAATGGATGATACATAGGTAGATATGTAGAGGATAGATAAATAGATAAGATAGATAGATAGATAGATAGATAGATAGATAGATAGATAGATAGATAGATAGATAGATAGATATAGATAACATAGAACAGAGAAGTGAGAGATAGAAATATAGATGATAAGACAGACAGATAACAGAACAGAGGAAAAATAGATAGAAAATTTTTAATTTTAATTTCAGGAACCCATGTCTGTATGTATAATTTTATGAGGTTAGTTTTCTGGGAATTTCTTCTACTAGGAACTGTTTTCCATTGTTTCTGTTTGAATGCCTGCTGCCTTTGTAAAATGTTTCGCTTGACACCAATAAAAGTCTTGAAAAATTCATCTGTTTGGCCCGAGGTTCATTTATTTACTCTTCTTCGCTTTCTCTGCTAAAAATAACGTTCAAAACCTCAAAAGCAGGCTTCTGAAGTTTAAAAACATGGATTAAGGAAAGGGACCTGGGAGGTCTACTATTCCAGTGGGGGCTCCAAAACAGGAGGTTTTTAAGAAGAGATTGGACAACCGTTTGACTGGGATGGTTTGAGACTCCCGCCCTGAGCAGGGGGTTGGTCTAGATGACCTCTAAGGTCCTTTCCAGCCCTATGATTCTATCTATGTTTCTATGATCCTGGGTAGAGGGTTGGGCTAGAAGACCTCTAAGGTCCCTTCCAAGCCTTTGAATCTACATTTCTATGATCTTGGGCGGGGGGCGGTTGGACTAGATGACCTCTAAGGTCCCTTCCAAGCCTTTGATTCTACATTTCTATGATCTTGGGCGGGGGGGTTGGACTAGATGACCTCCAAGGTCCCTTCCAAGCCTTTGATTCTACATTTCTATGATCTTGGGCGGGGGGTTAGACTAGATGACCTCCAAGGTCCCTTCCAAGCCTTTGATTCTACATTTCTATGATCTTGGGCGGGGGGTTGGACTAGATGACCTCCAAGGTCCCTTCCAAGCCTTTGATTCTACATTTTATGATCTTGGGCAGGGGGTTGGACTAGATGACCTCCAAGGTCCCTTCCAAGCCTTTGATTCTACATTTCTATGATCTTGGGCAGGGGGTTGGACTAGATGACCTCCAAGGTCCCTTCCAGCACTGTGATTCTATGTTTCTATGACCCGTGGCAGGGGGTTGGACTAGATGACCTCCAAGGTACCTTCCAAGCCTTTGGTTCTACATTTCTATGATCTTGGGCGGGGGGTTGGACTAGATGACCTCCAAGGTCCCTTCCAAGCCTTTGATTCTACATTTCTATGATCTTGGGCGGGGGGGGGGGTTGGACTAGATGACCTCCAAGGTCCCTTCCAAGCCTTTGATTCTACATTTTATGATCTTGGGCAGGGGGTTGGACTAGATGACCTCCAAGGTCCCTTCCAGCCCTGTGATTCTACGTTTCTATGACCCGTGGCAGGGGGTTGGACTAGATGACCTCCAAGGTCCCTTCCAGCCCTGTGATTCTATGTTTCTATGACCCGTGGCAGGGGGTTGGACTAGATGACCTCCAAGGTCCCTTCCAGCCCTCCCATTCTATGTTCTCTATCTGAGAAGAGTCATCTACAGGAAGGAAAGGCATTTGCTACTGCTTTGCACAAAGGTGGAAAGACCTAGAAGCAGAGAAGATGCCTGGATGACCAATATCTTGCAGTCTGGACTGGATACTTTGCAAGCCGATCTCTGCAGCTCGGGCTTATCCAAGACTGTGTCAAATATTTTTTTCTCTTTGATTATCAGGCCCCAATAGGATTCTGGAAGAGTGATAATTATTTTTACAAAAAAAAAGTTTTTTTTTTCAGATTTCAAACGCAGGGCTGCTGTTTTGTGTCTAGCTACAGCTGCACCGATTTTTCACACCGCCCACTGAGGCTATTTTCTTGATTTTCTTTCTTTCTTTCTTTCTTTCTTTCTTTCTTTCTTTCTTTCTTTCTTTCTTTCTTTCTTTCTTTCTTTCTTTCTTTCTTTCTTTCTTTCTTTCTTTCTTTCTTCTTTTGCATGATCGTGTTATTGGTCCAGACCCATCGGAGAGTACGCCGAAAGAGAGAGGAGAAAAAGCGAAGAACTTGCGGGAAGTTGCGATTGGCGTTAAGTGCGTATCGCGTGCTACTTGATGGAGTGGAAGTCAGGAATTCATATATATATATATATACCAGGTTGCGTTTTAATGCCGGTCAAAATTTGGGTGAGTGCGTGAGAGGGTATCTCTTACGTGGAGTGATGGTTGGCATTTTGGATGCTAATTATTGCCTGCGCAAAATGGGGGGGGGGAAGTAAAGTTCCACTCAAGGAAATTGCAAAGAAGAAGAAGAAGAAGAAGAAGAAGAAGAAGAAGAAGAAGAAGAAGAAGAAGAAGAAGAAGAAGAAGAAGAAGAAGAAGAAGAAGAAGAAGAAGAAGAAGAAGAAGAAGAGATGCATTTTGAAGAATTATTATAGCAGGAGATAACAGGTGCGTTTCTCCTCCAGCTTGTCCTGATTTATTTATTTTAAATGCTTATGAGGTCTGTCTATCTAAACCAGGGGCCTTCAAACTTGGCCCTTTTGTGGACTTCAACTCCCAGAATTCCTCAGCCAGCATGCCTGGCTGAGGAATTCTGGGAGTTGAAGTCCACAAGTCGTAAAAGGGCCAAGTTTGAAGACCCCTGATCTAAACAATACAGAGGTAGATTCTGTTTGTTGTTTTCGCCTTCTATAACTACTCTGTGACTTCGATAGACATACACGCACATTGTAAGTGTATTCCATTCATCTTTTACCCCTAGTCCTCGGTTAGCAACTGCCTCGTTCAGGGACCATTCAACGTTACCACGACACTGGGGGAAAAAAAGGAGATTGAGGACCGGTCCTCCAATTGACGGCCGTCGCAGCATCGCTGCTGTCATGTGATTACAATTGCAAATGGCGACCCCATGATCCCGGAGTGCTCGACAACTGAAGAGGTTGTCAAGCAACCAGATCGTGATCACACCATTGGGGGGGGGGCTGGTAATGATACAACATTTTGTGATGCTGGGAAGTGCTGTATGGGCCACAAGGCACTCTTAAAAAAGGTAAAGGTTCCCCCGCACATGCATGCTAGTCGTTTCCGACTCTAGGGGCCGGTGCTCATCTCCGTTTCAAAGCCGAAGAGCCAGCGCTTGTCCGAGGATGTCTCCGTGGTCATGTGGCCGGCATGACTAGACGCCAAAGGCGCATGGAACGCTGTTACCTTCCCACCGGAGTGGTCCCTATTTGTCTACTTGCATTTTTACGTGCTTTTGAACTGCTAGGTTGGCAGAAGCTGGGACGAGTAACAGGCGCTCACTCTGCTACGCGGCACTCGGGATTCGACCCGCCAAACTGCCGACCTTCTGATCGACAAGCTCAGCGTCCTAACCCACTGAGCCACCGCGTCCCTACAAGGCACTCTTACTGTTGTTAAATAAATCTGTAGTCAGGATGACAGCCATTCGAAAGAAAAGCAGGGGCTTTCATGGCATAGCCATGGCTGCCATTTTGACTTTTTTGACCCCACTTCCCTGAAGAAGAAAAAAATCTGGGCTGCCAATTGAATCCAGTTTATCCCCCCCAAAAAAAGATGTTGAGAGTTTGGAAAAAAAAAAGGGCAGAGAAGAGCAACTAAGATGGTTAAAGGCCTGGAGGCAAAAACATATGAAGGACGGTTGCAGGATTTGGGAATGGCCAGTCTACAGAACAGAATGACTAGGGGGGGACATGATAGCAGTATTACAGTATTTGAGGGGCTGCCACAAAGAAGAGGAGGGGGTCAACTTATTTTCCAAAGCCCCGGAAGGCGAGACAAGAAACAACGGATGGAAACTAATCAAGGAGAGAAGCAGCCTGGAATTAAGGAGAAACTTCCTAACAGTGAGGACAATTAACCAACGGAACAGCTTGCCACCAGAAGTTGTGGGTGCTTCATCACTGGAGGTTTTTAAGGAGAGTCTGGACAGTCACTTGTCTCAAATGGTATAGGGACTCCTGCTCCAGCAGGGGGCTGGACTAGAAGACCTTCAAGATCCCCTCCAGCTCTATTCTATTCTATTCTATTCTATTCTATTCTATTCTATTCTATTCTATTCTATTCTATTCTATTCTATTCTATTCTATTCTATTCTATTCTATTCTATTCTATTCTTCATTCCTTCTATTCTATTCTATTCTATTCTATTCTATTCTATTCTATTCTATTCTATTCTATTCTATTCTATTCTATTCTATTCTATTCTATTCTTCATTCCTTCTATTCTATTCTATTCTATTCTATTCTATTCTATTCTATTCTATTCTATTCTATTCTATTCTATTCTATTCTATTCTATTCTATTCTATTCTTCATTCCTTCTATTCTATTCTATTCTATTCTATTCTATTCTATTCTATTCTATTCTATTCTATTCTATTCTATTCTATTCTATTCTATTCTATTCTATTCTATTCTATTCTATTCTTCATTCCTTCTATTCTATTCTATTCTATTCTATTCTATTCTATTCTATTCTATTCTATTCTATTCTATTCTTCATTCCTTCTATTCTATTCTATTCTATTCTATTCTATTCTATTCTATTCTATTCTATTCTATTCTATTCTATTCTATTCTATTCTATTCTATTCTATTCTATTCTATTCTATTCTATTCTATAGTCCAATATCCTATTCTATTCTATTCTATTCTATTCTATTCTATTCTATTCTATTCTATAGTCCAATATTTATTCTATTCTATTCTATTCTATCTATTCTATTCTATTCTATTCTATTCTATTCTATTCTATTCTATTCTATTCTATTCTATTCTATTCTATTCTATTCTATTCTATTCTATTCTTCATTCCTTCTATTCTATTCTATTCTATTCTATTCTATTCTATTCTTTCTATTCTATTCTATTCTATTCTATTCTATTCTTCATTCCTTCTATTCTATTCTATTCTATTCTATTCTATTCTATTCTATTCTATTCTATTCTATTCTATTCTATTCTATTCTATTCTATTCTATAGTCCAATATCCTATTCTATTCTATTCTATTCTATTCTATTCTATTCTATTCTATTCTATTCTATTCTATTCTATTCTATTCTATTCTATTCTATTCTTCATTCCTTCTATTCTATTCTATTCTATTCTATTCTATTCTATTCTATTCTATTCTATTCTATTCTATTCTATTCTATTCTATTCTATTCTATTCTATTCTATTCTATAGTCCAATATTTATTCTATTCTATTCTATTCTATTCTATTCTATTCTATTCTATTCTATTCTATTCTATTCTATTCTATTCTATTCTATTCTATTCTTCATTCCTTCTATTCTATTCTATTCTATTCTATTCTATTCTATTCTATTCTATTCTATTCTATTCTATTCTATTCTATTCTATTCTATAGTCCAATATTTATTCTATTCTATTCTATTCTATTCTATTCTATTCTATTCTATTCTATTCTATTCTATTCTATTCTATTCTATTCTATTCTATTCTATTCTATTCTATTCTATTCTATTCTTCATTCCTTCTATTCTATTCTATTCTATTCTATTCTATTCTATTCTATTCTATTCTATTCTATTCTATTCTATTCTATTCTATTCTATTCTATTCTATTCTTCATTCCTTCTATTCTATTCTATTCTATTCTATTCTATTCTATTCTATTCTATTCTATTCTATTCTATTCTATTCTATTCTATTCTATTCTATTCTATTCTTCATTCCTTCTATTCTATTCTATTCTATTCTATTCTATTCTATTCTATTCTATTCTATTCTATTCTATTCTATTCTATTCTATTCTATTCTATTCTATTCTATTCTATTCTATTCTTCATTCCTTCTATTCTATTCTATTCTATTCTATTCTATTCTATTCTATTCTATTCTATTCTATTCTATTCTTCATTCCTTCTATTCTATTCTATTCTATTCTATTCTATTCTATTCTATTCTATTCTATTCTATTCTATTCTATTCTATTCTATTCTATTCTATTCTATTCTATTCTATTCTATAGTCCAATATCCTATTCTATTCTATTCTATTCTATTCTATTCTATTCTATTCTATTCTATAGTCCAATATTTATTCTATTCTATTCTATTCTATTCTATTCTATTCTATTCTATTCTATTCTATTCTATTCTATTCTATTCTATTCTATTCTATTCTATTCTATTCTATTCTATTCTTCATTCCTTCTATTCTATTCTATTCTATTCTATTCTATTCTATTCTATTCTATTCTATTCTATTCTATTCTATTCTATTCTTCATTCCTTCTATTCTATTCTATTCTATTCTATTCTATTCTATTCTATTCTATTCTATTCTATTCTATTCTATTCTATTCTATTCTATTCTATAGTCCAATATCCTATTCTATTCTATTCTATTCTATTCTATTCTATTCTATTCTATTCTATTCTATTCTATTCTATTCTATTCTATTCTATTCTTCATTCCTTCTATCTATTCTATTCTATTCTATTCTATTCTATTCTATTCTATTCTATTCTATTCTATTCTATTCTATTCTATTCTATTCTATTCTATTCTATTCTATTCTATAGTCCAATATTTATTCTATTCTATTCTATTCTATTCTATTCTATTCTATTCTATTCTATTCTATTCTATTCTATTCTATTCTATTCTATTCTATTCTATTCTATTCTTCATTCCTTCTATTCTATTCTATTCTATTCTATTCTATTCTATTCTATTCTATTCTATTCTATTCTATTCTATTCTATTCTATTCTATAGTCCAATATTTATTCTATTCTATTCTATTCTATTCTATTCTATTCTATTCTATTCTATTCTATTCTATTCTATTCTATTCTATTCTATTCTATTCTATTCTATTCTATTCCCTTTCAGCTCTCTTCTGATTGATTGTCACAACAAGTTTCAGCTGTTGAAATCTGGCCTAGCAAATCTTTTCAGGAAGGAAAAACTTTGTGGCCAAGCGTCCAGATTTTGATCACACGACTATCGGGATACTGCAACATCATCGGTGTGGAAAAGCATCATTAGTAACTTTTTCCAGTTCCATCATAGCTTTGAACAGTCACTTTATCAAATTGCCGAAGATGACTTGCACTCATATTGACAAGTTTATAATTTCGAAAAGCACTGCTTCATTCTTCTTAATGCACAGAAGCAGATTATACCGAACAAAAGGTGGGGGGTGGGGAAAGATGCTTTAATAATGGTATATTAAAATTCTTAGGCAGATCTGCCAGCAAGTCTGATCTTTCTGTATTGTCTGTTGGATTTTTTTTTTAAAAACCCCCAAACAATATAACATCACTACCGTTGAGGTCTTTGAGACAGGACAGAACATTCTTTATTGAACATATGTAAGTACAGGCTTTAAAAGTTCATCTGATTCAATCTGGTCATGATCAGGTGGAGTAAAAGAGGAGAATCGATGTTCTAAATTTGCAGAGAGCCTTGTGTGATATTAAAACTTTCAGGTAATGGAGATCAGCTACCAGTGCAGTTCTCGGCTTATGACTACAAGGGAGTGCAAAACTTCCGTTGCTAAGTCAGACAGGTGGTGTGAATTTTGCCTCACCTTACGTCCATTCTTAGACTTGGCAACTGAACAACAACAACAAATGATTATTTTCCTCACAACTGGATCCAGAAGACAACGGCCTGGGCATGCATGCTTTCATTACTACCTTGCAAGTTTAACAGGTTGCAGCTTCCGGGTGCAATTCAGAATGCTGGTTATCCCCTAGAAAGCTTTCACAGCATAGAATAGAATAGAATAGAATAATAGAATAATAACTTTATTATCACTTTGAATGTACCCTAATCGGCGTACGTTAAAATGAAATTTCGTTGCCTGCAGCTCTCAAAGGGTCACCACCTCCGATTTACACTACACAAATATGGCAAAAATAAATAGATAGATAGATAGATAGATAGATAGATAGATAGATAGATAGATAGATAGATACAGAATTATGCATATACCCACAAATATTATATGACACAGAGAAACAACAGTCTAGTTTGGGTTATGTATACACGTGCCTGGCGAGAAAAACGAATCTTGCACATTTACCAGATGGATGGCAGAGGGAGCAAAGCTATTACAGGATCGGGTACTTCTGCTGTAAATACTTCAAAACCTCCTCCCAGAGGGGAGCAACAGAAACAGACCGCAAAATGGGTGTGTGTGGGGTCTCTAACAATGCCTCCAGAAACTCTAACAACCTGCCTCCAGAAGCGGTGAACGCTCCAACACTGGTATAGGGTTTCCTGCTTGAGCAGGGGGTTGGACTAGAGGACCTCCAAGGTCCCTTCCAACTTTATTATTATTATTATTAAGAACAACTTGGATGATTAAAGGTCTGGAAACGAAAAACATATGAAGAACGGTTGCCGACATTGGGTATGCCTAGTCTAACAAAGAGAAGAATTAGGGGTGACCTGATAACCAGTCTCTTAATATTTGAGGGGCTGCCACAAAGAAGATGGGATCCCTCTATTTTCCAGAGCCCCTGAATTCAGTCAGAACTGAGGAATCTTCCTGGACAAGAAGCGAAATATCTTCAAGGAAAAACCAAGTTAAGTCTAGTTGCCTTTGAAAAAAGGACCTTTGGGATAACCGTGAGCTGGATGACCGAGAATCTCCATAGACCAGGGGTCCTCAAACTTGGCCACTTTAAGACTTGTGGACTTCAACTCCCAGAATTCCCCAGCCAGCCTGGCTGGGGAATTCTGGGAGTCGAAGTCCACAAGCCTTAAAGTGGCCAAGTTTGAGGACCCCTGCCATAGACATTTAAGGCCTCAAGAAGAGCTGGACGAAATCTCGGACCAACACAAACAGGCCCTCTTCTTGGAGAAGCAGGGTGTGGATGTTGTTGCTTTGCTTCAGATTTTTGCAAAAACCTTTTAAGGTGGTTTTCTTGGCTTCTCCTCCTCAAGAACAGGGCGTAGAAAGACATCCGAAGCGGACGTGATCTTTGTTGTGAATTTAGCAGTTCTTTTTTTCCTCGTGGACAGGAGTGACGTTTGCTTCTCAACATATGTGTTGACTCACCGTAGGAAGCGCCGTTTTCTGATTTGGCCTGTTTTTCTCAATTTATATAGGATGGTGGCCTTGCTTTGCTAATGAGCTACCAGCGTACATTTGTTTCCACAACCTTGTGCGTTCGTTCAGGGACAATCTATGCCCCAAATCCCACTCACCTAACTTTTTTTCCCCCCCTTCAAAACAGGGTCTAGTCGGTAGTAATTATCGGTAGGCTGTGTTGCTTTAGGTTTTCAGATTAATTAAGAGTTCGTTCACACAAATATGTCAACCTGTTACGAAGGAAGGAAAGTGTGACTCACCTCTGTGTTTTTTTTTTTTTTGCATTCCACCAGATAGCACAAAACGCACAGCCAACGATACAAAGATTTCGCATCTTCTCATAACGGGAGGGATTAATTTAATCAGCCAAAAGGGCGAATCGACATCCATCTTTTTGTTCTGCTTGGCGCACCCCAAAAAAGCAATTAAATGTATTGTTTGCACTCAAACAAAACCATATATCTAGGGAAGGGAAGGCTGTTTGGGAACCGGGGGTGGGGGTGGGGGGGGACTTTCTTAGCCAAACACAACTGGAAGACAGAACAATGTTGTTGTACGATACAAAGGTACAGCCTTAAATAAACTTCGCAAATCTCCTCAGTGGGAATATTTCATAGCTGAAGAGACAGCAAAAGCTTTATTAAAGCTAGTGGCTCCCCCTGTGTGGTGTTTTTTTATTTTATTTTCAAGGTTAAAAAAAGGGGGGGCATTTTCTGAATGGCTTCTCTTGAAAAAGCTAAGCAAAATTAGATCTGCTTGCTGTTTGGAAGGGAGACCAACAGGAAACTCTAGGGTTGCAGATGATATCAGAAAGCTGAAAGAACATTTCATGTTGTCTTCCAGAGCAATACACTGTTATGCCCACGAGAGCTAGTTTTGGTTGAGTGATTAAGGCATCAGGCTACAAATTGGGAGACGGTGAGTTCTAGTCCTACTTAGGCATGAAAGTCAGCTGGGTGACTTTGGGCCAATCACCAGGAGACAGTGAGTTCTAGTCCTGCCTTGGACATGAAAGCCAGCTGGGTGACTTTGGGCCAATCACCAGGAGACAATGGGTTCTAGTCCCGCCTTAGGCATGAAAGCCAGCTGGGTGACTTTGGGCCAATCACCAGGAGACGATGAGTTCTAGTCCTGCTTTGGGTATGAAAACCGGCTGGGTGACTTTGGGCCAATCACCAGGAGACAGTGAGTTCTAGTCCTGCCTTGGGCATGAAAGCCAGCTGGGTGATTCTGGGCCAATCATTAGGAGACCGTGAGTTCTAGTCCTGCCTTGGGCATGAAAGCTAGATGACTTTGGGACATAAGAGGAAGAAGGAGTATTAGTTAAGTTTCACAGCCTTGAGGTTTTTTTTTTAATAAAAATAACAAAGGTGGAATATAAATAAAATACATACAAATAAAAGTAAGTTATCAGAGGTGGAGATTTTAGTTACTTAAGTTTGCTTCCTGCTGAAATACAGTAACTAAAGCAGAGATCAAAGAAACATCCAAAGTAATGTGCAAGTGGGAGGGGAGAGAGGTCAAAAAAAGTCAAGATGGCTGCTGCAACCATAACATTGGAGCCCCACCCCTTGTTTCTAGATGTCACATATAAAAAAGAGTCTGGATTTAGATCGGGTGGTTACAATTGTCATGTTATCTTTCTCCGAGCTTCTCCCCATGATCCACAGTGAAGGTTATCAGTGCTATAAGAAGAAAACAGTCCGTCCTTCGTGAATATGTGTGATCCACAAGTTTAATGATGGTTTAATCCCAGTTAGAGAAGGCTTAAACTCCTTAAACTAATAAAATATTGTGCATGCCCCCTTAGTAAAAGTGCAACACACTGTCCAGGTTCCCACTGACAAACAAGCATAACAAGCTGAAATGAAATGTTGTTAATATCTTGGGGGGAAAATTGAGGTTGAGGTGCATAGGATATTTTTTCAGTCTTTGTCTTCTAGATGCTTACAGTCCCTTCCTTCCTTCCTTCCTTCCTTCCTTCCTTCCTTCC
>CM044360.1:77114587-77145065 GCA_024294585.1 Vipera latastei | reverse complement strand
TTGGGTACATAACTAAAACATCTGTCCTTTCCCAAAACAATTTCTTGAGGGTTTTCTTCATCTCCAAGCCTCACCATGGAAACCCGTGTTTTCAATATAGCGGTTGCCCAAATTCTTGCAAGCCCTTTCAAAATGCAAAGCAGCCTGTTCCCTTGGACACATATTTCCCCCCTGTGTGTGACATGCGTGTTCTCCTTGCCCCGTTGCTGACAGTGAGAATTTAATTCGTTGGGGACAACATCCAGACGTAGTTTTGTGAAACGGCCGTTTGAATTAACTGGTTCCTCTGTTGAGGAACCTCATCTATTTATTTTATTTATTTAATCCCATTTATATCCCGCCCTTCTCCGAAGACTCAGGGCGGCTTACAATCTAAGCACAAATCAAATGTGCTTAGCAATAGCCTTCATTCTATGTATATGCCTGCTTATTAGGGCTTTGCCTCCCCCCCCAAGCGGCATTATTACAAAGTCAGCTTATTGCCCCCAACAATCTGGGTCCTCATTTTACCTGCCTCGGAAGGCTGGAAGGCTGAGTCAACCTTGAGCCTGGTGGGACTCGAACCTGCACTAATGGCAGGCAGCTGGTGTTACTTAAGGAGGCATTAGCCCACTGCGCGCCAAGGCGGTGCTCCACTGCTCCACCTAGGAGGCCTGGATGAAGTGAGTCCATGAAGAAGTGAGAGGGACCTGAAGCTTTCAATCCTCCTGAACTGAGCCTTAATCCGTTCAATCAAATAACTAGGAGGCTAATGCGAGGCATTTCATGCACATGTTTCAGGCACGGCTTTTCCCTGATCGCTGCCATCTGTTTATACATAACATGGCCCGTTTTTCATGCCACTTTAAGATGCACATTTGATTCAGTGGCACGGTCAGACCGAAGGGCTGAATCCGAAAATTAACTCCCTGAGGCAGGCCAGGTTCAGAACCAAAGCATTTTGAAATAATCTGTTTTCCTTTTTGCCACTGGCATTTGACCTTCTTGCTCAGGTTATATTGGGCGGGTGGGCCTGTGAGTGGCCTTTTCAGGAGAGGAGGATGATATATTTTGTAGAGGAGGAGGAGGAGGAGGAGGAGGAGGAGGAGGAGGAGGAGGAGGAGGAGAAGGGGAAGGGGAAGGAGAGGAGGAGGAGGACAGGGAGAAAGAGGAGAAGGAGAAGGGGAAGAATAAGAGGAAAAAGGAAGAAGAGGAGAGGAGGAGGAGAAGGGGAAGGAGAAGGGGAAGGGGAAAGGGAAGAGGAAGGAGAGGTGGAGGAGGACAGGGATAAGAAGGAGAAGGAGAAGGGGAAGAGGAGGAGGAGGAGAAGGAAAAGAGGAAGAGGAAAAAGGAAGAAAAGGAAGAGGAGGAGGGGAAGGGGGAAGGGGGGAAGGAGGAGGAGGAGGAGAACAGGGAGAAGGAGGAGAAGGAGAAAGGGAAGAGGAAAAAGGAGGAAGAGGAAGAAGAGGAAGAGGAGGAGGAGAAGGGGAAGGAGAAGGGGAAGGGGAAAGGGAAGAGGAAGAGGAAGGAGAGGTGGAGGAGGATAGGGACAAGGAGGAGAAGGGGAAGGGGAAGAGGAAAAAGGAAGAAGAGGAAGAGGAGGAGGGGAAGGGGAAGGAGAGGAGGAGGAGGACAGGGAGAAGGAGGAGAAGGGGAAGGGGAAGAGGAAAAAGGAAGAAGAGGAAGAGGAGGAAGGGAAGGGGAAGGGGAAGGGGAAGGAGAGGAGGAGGAGGACAGGGAGAAGGAGGAGAAGGGGAAGGGGAAGAGGAAAAAGGAGAAGAGGAAGAGGAGGAGGGGAAGGGGAAGGAGAGGAGGAGGAGGACAGGGAGAAGGAGGAGAAGGAGAAAGGGAAGAGGAAAAAGGAGGAAGAGGAAGAAGAGGAAGAAGAGGAAGAAGAGGAGGGGAAGGGGACAGGGGAAGGGGAAGAGGAAGTGGAGGAGGTGAGGGAGAAGGAGGAGAAGAAGAGGAGGAGAAGGAGAAGAGGAAGAAGAAGAGGAGGAGGAAGGAGGACAGGGTGAAGGAGGAGAAGGAGAAGGGGAAGAGGAAGAAGAGGAAGGAGGAAGAAGAAGAGGATGAGAGGGAGAAGAGGAGAAGGGGAAGGGGAAGAGGAAGTGGAGGAGGAGAGGGAGGAGGAGAAGGAGAAGAGGAAGAGGAAGAAGAGGAAGAAGAGGAGGAGGAGGAGGAGAGGGAGAAGGAGGAGGAGGGGAAGAGGAGGAGGAGGAGGAGGGAGAAAGAGAAGAGGAAGAGGAAAGAAGGTAGAACAGGAGAGGAGGGAGGAGGAGAAAAGCAGCAGGAGCAGCTACTTGGGGCACGAAAACAATTCAGCTGCCTAACCGTATGAATAACAACGAACAGCTTTTCCTCACTTTTGACTGTTTGCAGGCAGGCTGCTCATACTGAGCTTCAACAAAAGAGCAGCAAACAAAACAACAGTCTTGTCCCTAGCTGGGCTGCTGTTCAACTGCAAATAAAAAAGATAAAATAAAATAAAGAAATAAGAAGTTAAAAATAACAGCAGTTAAAGTAACCTAAAAAAAGAAATAAAATCCGAATGCTATATTTATAGTGACAATGAAAATAACACTAATTCAACTGTAAAATCCCCAATTTCTACTTGCTTTCTCAATTTTTCTAGCAAGCTTTACAACGGAACCCCAAAGTAGCATCTCATCTTATGAGTAACCCGGGGGGGGGTCCTCCAGGTGGTCAAAAAAGTCAAGATGGTATCCAGAACCAGGCCACCAAAGCCCACCCCTTTTTGTGACGCTTCTCGAAAATGGTGGAGCTTTTGTTGCACAGATGTGGCTGCCATCTTGGATTTTTTTTTCCCCACCCCACTTCCCCCTGAGAACACCGTAGCTAACCAGCACTTTAGACGCCCACTCGCTTACTTTCCTATCTTCGAAGCAGAAAATCTTTGGAACCTATCAATCCGTAAATTGGGAATTTGCTACGGGCAAACTTGCAATATGGCTGCCCTGGGAGGGGACGTCACAGGACCCACAGATTGTGTGCAAGGGGGTTAAAGGACAAAGGTCATGCCGTGACTGAAAGTCTTTCTCCACGCCTCGATTTTTTACCCTCCAGAAAATGAAGGAGGCTCTGCTGTGAACCATTTTCCTCAGCTTCACTCCTTCCATGGACAGAGATAACTTTTAGGTGCCAGTTGTCCAGACTGCCAGTCTTCATTCTTTCTCCCAAGGTCATCATTGCAAACCATGAGTCTGTGGCTTTGTGGCAGGACTAGAACTCACCGTCTCCTGGTGATTGGCCCCAGGGTCACCCAGTCAGCTTTTGTTCCTAAGGTGGACTAGAACTCACCGTCTCCTGGTGATTGGCCCAGGGTCACCCAGTCGGCTTTTATGCCTAAGGTGCACTAGAACTCACCATCTCCTGGTGATTGGCCCAGGGTTACCCAGTTGGCTTTTATGCCTAAGGTGGACTAGAACTCACCGTCTCCTGGTGATTGGCCCAGGGTCACCCAGTCGGCTTTTGTGCCTAAGGTGGACTAGAACTCACCGTCTCCTGGTGATTGGTCCAGGGTCACCCAGTCGGCTTTTGTGCCTAAGGTGGACTAGAACTCACCGTCTCCTGGTGATCGGTCCAAAGTTACTCACTTGCTTTCATGCCTGCAGCAGTTCTAGAACTCACCTGTCATGGTTCCGACAGATGAAACTCTTCAAAAGAACTGTTGGCCTCCGGCTGTGGAGGCTGTGCCATCCCCCATTGCTGTAGAGGCCTCGGGCTGGGTGGCCAGTAGTCATGTCAGTCCAGGCTTCAGCTGTCCCGGTGGCAGCTTGGGCTCTTGTCTCACCGGCGGCATTCAGGGCTTCCGGAGGGGCAGCTGGCGCTGTCCCTCCCTGCAGGGCTAGAGGTTAATGGAGGTGGATTTGTGGATGGGGAAGCCGCTTGTCCCGCACAAGTGAGACTGGGGCTTCCCCTCGGCACGAGTTGGCATCTGCCCCATTGACCATCATGATCACTCACGTATGGAGAACGGGAGGGTTGCTCCCCACTTCTCATCTCTAGCCCCTCAAATCTCTCCACCAACCTCTCCACTGATTGACTACGGACTGCGGACAGGTACTGTTGTGATTCCGTGCCAGACTGTGATCCCGGCAGCTGAGTCCGGGAAATCAGAGGAGGAGGAGGAGGGGCCTGGAGAGCCATCAGAGTCAGAGGAAGGCTCTGATGAGCTGCAGGACTTACAAACTAATGAAGAGGCTGGTCCTTCCACTCGTGATCAATCTGAGAGCCAGCTGTGCTGGGAAGCTGAGTCGGACTCGGAGGAAGCACAGCTGGAAGACCTCAGAGACGCTCATAAATGCAGAAGGTCACATGAGTAGGACAGAGGGAGGCAGTGGGGCGACTCCAGGGGAGAAGGAGAAAGCCATGAGAAGCCACGCCTTGGGGCGTTGCGTAACAAAAAGGGAATGTGCAGGCAGGGCTGGTGGCTGGAGGCAACCGTTTGCAAAGAACTTCAGTGTCGAGAGATCATGGTCTGTTTATTTTGCCCGTGAGTTATTTCTTGTTTGACTCATGCTCCATTTTTGCTTTTGGACAAGATCTCCTTTGGAAAAGTGTTCTGTTGCTTTTGTTTTTCTGGGACAATTATCAGGTGTGTAACTCAAATAAAAAAGGGTTTATTTTTCCAGTCTACCGTTAAAAGAGGGGTGGTTGTCTTTGTAAAGTAACAAAGACATACGTAGGCTGGGACAGAACAGGTACTTCCACTCTCCAGAGTCCTCAGCAGTAGTCAATTTCATGGCTCTCCATCGGTCCGTGGGATGGGACTTACGAGAAGCCTCGCCTCGCAGCTCGGCTTCATCTGCCTTCAAAGCGTGCAATTGTGGCAGAACCGCCTCAAGGTGTCTTGAGTCTCCACTGGATAGGGTTCAGTCCGACAACCAGACCAGCTGTCCTCGTGGCTTGGGCCTTGCCCCCATTTGTGAGGCCTGAAAAGAGTCCTTCTCCACCAGTGCGCTGCTTGCGTTCCCTCCTCTGAGGCGGCAGTCACGGCCGGGGTTCTAGTCTCAGGTGCCCCTTCTTTTTCCATGTTGAGATCTTCCCTGAATCTTTGTCGGTCTATCCCTTGACTTTAGGGACAGCGACTGGAGCTCGGGACCCCAGGATGGATCGGTAAAAAATGTAGTTTTGGGGTTAACGTCATGGTTCTGACAGATGAAACCCTTCAGAAGAACTTCGAGGTGTTTGTTTACCTTAAAGAGTCTTTTATTCGGGAAACGAAGTATCGGCACTACATAGTTGAACCCCAAAACTAAATTCCCCTCTCCTGGGCACAAAGTAACAAAGTACAATTCCCTCCTGCAATAAACCGTCATAAATCACATTCCCCAATTAGCTTAAAGCGCGGGCTTTCTCCCCAGCTCTCCAGCCCGCCAAAACGTTATCAGCTCTGCACCCAGTTTGTACTTGGGTTCCCACATCAGAGTTATTATTATGGCTAACTGAGCTTGCATCCCAGTACTCCCCTCCCTGTACCAACTAATTCTAATAGTAAGAAAAAGGGAATAGAGAAAATGGCTGCATTTTCATCTGTTGTCAAAGCAAGAACATCCGATGTTAGCAGGTTGGGCTAGAACAAGGCTTTTCGACCAGTGGTACGGGTACCACCTGTGGTACATTGGCACCTGCTAGGTGGTACGCAACCATTCTAGAGAAGTGGTAGCGGGGGAGGGGAATGAGCTGAACCGGGGGCAGCACCGCACAAGCCTGAGCGAGAGACGGCTGGAGCTGCAGGGCGGTCAGGGCTCAGCGGAAGTGCCAGGATCAGCGCCAGGATCCAGCTGGAGCTCGGTGCTGATCCCGGCGCTTCTGCTGAGCCCAGAAGAGGCGCCGATCAGCTGGAATGTTGCAGCATCTCCAGGGTCTTGTGATTTACATTCAGATGCTTGGCAACCGATTCATATTTATGATGGTCACAGTGTCCCAGGGTCATGTGAAGTGACCAAAACCAGCTGCAACCACCCAGAAGATGGCAGGGGGGAGAATAAAAACCAAACACCCCCCCACCCCACCCCCGCTGCCAATCCTCAACAGAAAGTCTCACAACAATGAAAACTTCGGACAGGAGGAAGAGCGCCGTCAGGCGGGCAGGCAGGTGTCTTGCTCGGATGTAGCTTGGGGGGCACTTTTTTCAGTGCCATTGTAGCTTCAAACAGTCAGTAAGTGAACTATTGTAAGTCGGGGACTATCTGTACTTCATCACTTTTTTCTTTCTTTCTTTCTTTTTTTTTTGGTCATCAAGTTTTTGACCCCTTGCTAGGCGACCGGTGGTACTCGGATGTTGCCATATCCTAAAAGTGGTGCAATGGGTGAAAAGGTTGAAAAGCCCTGGGCTAGAAGACCACCAAGGTCCCTTCCAACTCTTATTCTTGCCTTGGGCAAGCAGTGGGACTAGATGATCTCCATGCTTCTTGTCAATCAGCTCACGCTAGAAATTTTCTAGCAGGAATCTTTTCCTAAACCCTAGATTCAAGGTACTGGTAATGGTGTTTAAGGCCCTACATGGCATGGGTCCGGAGTACCTCAGGGATCACCTGCTGCCGGCATCAACTTCCCTCCGCCCTGTGCGCTCCCACAGAGAGGGCCTCCTCAGGGTGCCACCGGTCAGAGAATGTCGATTGGTGGCCCCCAGGGGGAGGTCCTTCTCTGTGGGCGCCCCGGAGCTATGGAATCGGCTGCCGGTTGAGCTCCGGATGGCGCCCGACCTTCGCTCCTTCCGGCGCGATCTGAAGACATTCTTATTTGAACAAGCCGGCCTGGCCTGATGGGGGATGGGTTGGGTTTTTATTGTCATTTTTAATATATGTATTTATTGTTTTTAGTTAGGCATATGTTTAATTTTCTTTAAACTTTTGTATTTCTGTATTTTTTATATATCTGCCCTGTTCACCGCCCTGAGTCCTTCGGGAGAAGGGGCGGTATATAAATAAAATTATTATTATTATTATTATTATTATTATTATTATTATTATTATTATTATTATTATTATTATTATTATTATTATTATTATTATTATTATTATTATTATTATCCAGGAGTAGCAATAATGGCAGGATTTACAGGATTTTTCATTGCGTTTCCTTCCTGTTACCGTACTGGGTTATGAACAGAGCTATAACATTACATCAGAAAAGCACAACAGAACATATGGAGAAATGCAAGATTTTTTTTTAACTTTTTTTTTTTTGCGGTTTGGCGGTAATAGCCCTTGCAGCAATAACCCTTGATAATGGCTATAATTAACCAGGCAAGTTCATAATGCTTCTACGACAATTGCCATAAGGCAACAGGGCTAAATTGTTCATCGCCTTCTGGATTTATGGACTCATATACTGAGCGCATAGAAAAGGGAAGACAGTCAGATTAGTTTTTATGGAAGGTAACCGTGTGGTTAATCCGCCGGGCATTTTTTATAATGCTGTTGCAGGGTCTTACGGGCGTGAGCTGCAAGTTTTTCAGGAAAATCGGAGGATGCCTTTGGAAAACATTTCCCCGTTCTAGGATGAGTCTTTCCATATGTGTGATAATTGAGGCATGAGTCATTAGAGCAGATCTGATGAAGGTAAAGGGGGCCCCAAAATGTGTTTGGCGTGCAGATTGAATGATTTAGCAGGTTGGCGTCTGCTATTTTAAGCAGGGCACGATAAACAGCCTGGCAGAGTTAAGCAGATGGAATATGGAGAAGTAAAAAAAAAAAAAAAAGAAGAAGGTTCAGTGAAAACATCAGCACCACAAAGAGGCTTTGGGAGATGAAGCTCTTTGAATAGACTTTTGAGGAGATAAATAAATAAATCTCTTGGAGAAAGACAGATTTTTTTCTCCCAAGTAATTTCTTTTTTTTAATCCCATTTATATCCCGCCCTTCTCCGAAGACTCAGGGCGGCTTACAATCTAAAGCACAAATCAATGTGCTTAGCAATAGCCTTCATTCTATGTATATGCCTGCTTATTCGGGCTTTCAGCCCCATCTGAAGTGGTATTATTACAAAGTCAGCTTATTGCCCCCAACAATCTGGCTCCTCATTTTACCTACCTCGGAAGGATGGAAGACTGAGTCAACCTGGAGCCTGGTGGGACTCGAACCTGCACTAATTGCAGGCAGCTGGTGTTACTTAAGGGGGCATTAGCCCACTGCTCCACCAAGGCTCTTTGAGGAGTGGACTTCAACTCCCAGAATTCCTGAGCCAGCATGGCTTAGCTTTGAAACCTCTCCCTTTCCCCTCAGCATGGCTGGCTCAGGAATTCTGGAAGTCCACGAGTCATAAAGCAGCCTAGCCCTAGGGCAGGGGTAGGCAACCTTGGCGCTTTTATGACTTGTGGACTTCAACTCCCAGAATTCCTGAGCCAGCATAGATAGATAGATAGATAGATAGATAGATAGATAGATAGATAGATAGATAGATAGATAGATAGATGGATAGATAGATAGACAGATAGACAGACAGACAGATCTATAGATCTATAGATCTATCTATATTTATCTATATCTATCTATCTATATTTCTCTCTCTCTCTCTCTCTCTCTCTCTCTCTCTCTCTCTCTCTCTCTCTCTCTCTCTCTCTCTCTCTCTCTCTCTCTCTCTCTCTCTCTCTCTCTCTCTCTCTCTCTCTCTCTCTCTTTCTCTCTCTTTCTCTCTCTCCATATATAGAGAGATAATATAGAGAAGAATAGACATCACCACCAGATGGATCTATAGCTGGCTGGCAAACCGTACTCAACGAGTATTCTTTTTTTTTTTAATCCCATTTATATCCCGCCCTTCTCCGAAGACTCAGGGCAGCTTGCAATCTAAAGCACAAATCAAATGTGCTTAGCAATAGCCTTCATTCTATGTATATGCCTGCTTATTAGGGCTTTCGCCCCCCCCCAAGCGGCATTATTACAAAGTCAGCTTATTGCCCCCAACAATCTGGGTCCTCATTTTACCTTGGAAGGATGGAAGGCTGAGTCAACCTTGAGCCTGGTGGGACTCGAACCTGCACTAATTGCAGGCAGCTGGTGTTACTTAAGGGGGCATTAGCCCACTGCTCCACCAAGGGTGTAATGGTCAGCCACATTGAAGATGGCAGCATAGAACATAAAATAATAGAGTTGGAAGGGACCCTGGAGGTCTTCTAGTCCAACCCTCTGCTCAAGCAGAAGAGCTCTATACTCTTTTCACACAAAGGGTTGTCCTGTCTCTTCTTGAAAACCTCCAGTGATGGAGCACCCGCAACTTCTGAAGGCAAGTTGTTCCACTGGTTAATTGTCCTCGCTCTTAGGAAGTTTCTCCTTAATTCCAGGTTGCTTCTCTCCTTGATCAGTTTCCATCCATTGTTTCTTGTCCTGCCTTCAGGTATTCTGGAGAATACGTAGGTTGACCCCCCCTCTTCTTTGTGGCAGCCCCTCAAATATTGGAAGACCGCTATCATGTCATCCCTAGTCCCTCTTTTCATTGAACTAGACATACCCAATTCCTACAACTGTTCTTCGTATGTTTTAATCTCCAGGCCCTTAATCATCTTAGTTGCACTTCTCTGCACTTTTTCCAAAGTCTCGGCGTCTTTTTTTGTAGGAGCGGGAGGCAAAACTGGAGGCGCAGATATTTTCTGAGGGAAGCGGGGTCAATAAAAAGTCAAGATGGATGGAAGGAACTGAAGAAGCTTCTTGGATGAGAAGCGAAATGTCTTCAAGGAAAAGCAAAGTCCAGCTGCCTTTTGAAAAAAACACTTTTGGGACAACCATGATCTTAATTTTAGAGAATCTCCACCGACGCTGTTTTTCTATATGTCTCAGTGACTAAGCTTTTCGCAACGAGAGAGCACAATATAAAAGCAGAATTTTTGCCAAAATCAACTCACTTACAGTCTTGATTTATAAGTGAACGAGACGTTTTGTGAACTGAAAATTCTGTTTCTTCTATCTGCACCGGTTTGCCAACAGTATTCCAAAATAGTTTGAAAAAATTGGATTTCAGTGGCATTCTTCTGACAAGTTTGAAATGTGTACATTCAGTAAAACTCATATAAAACTAAGGTGAACTTTAGTCCTAAATCAGTCTAATTCTGAAGAGAGTAAAGAGAGAAAGATAGCTACACAAAACCTTAAAGTAGTGATTTTTCTGAAACGGAGGTCGCTCACCTCAGTTTAAGTAATGGTTTATCCAGTTGATTGACATTGTAAAATAATTGCCTTTAATTGCCTCTAAGGACAGAAAAACAAGAAAAACAAAAGAAACAGGATACAGAAATTTATAGTAAAAAAAAAACCCGGGTCAAATCCCGAGTGCCGCATAACAGAGTGAGCGCCTGTTACTCATCCCAGCTTCTGCCAACCTAGCAGTTCGAAAGCACGTAAAAAGGCAAGTAGACAAATAGGGGCCACTACGGTGGGAAGGTAACAGCGCTCTGTGCGCCTTTGGCATCCAGTCATGCCAGCCACATGACCACAGAGACGTCCTCGGACAAGCGCTGGCTCTTCGGCTTTGAAACGGAGATGAGCACCGGCCCCTAGAGTTGGAAACAACTAGTATGCATGTGCGGGGGAACCTTTGCATTTACATATACATATACATATACATATACATATACATATACATATACATATACATATACATATACATATACATGTGTGTTTTTGTGTGTGTGTATAATTATCTAAACATCACACACACATATATGTTTGTAATGCACATATAGCTGTAAGAGTTGCTTTGCAGATGGAGGTGGACAGCATATAAATTTAATACATTTATGAAATAAATAAAATAAAACATGTCTTTTATCCTGCTGCATTTTGTATGAACGTGTGAGTCCCATATTTCATTATATCCATTCATGCAATGCTTCCATCTATATTCAATCTGCTCAGAAGTAGCTAGCATCGTCAAATCATCCCTCTGCTGAATAAATGGGGCCATATTTTTAATTTTTCCAATCAGAAAGGCAAATGAGTTCGTCAAAGCACGCTTTCTCCCGCAAAAATTCCTGTGAAAGGAAACGGAATCAAACTGATCCATCGGCCGGTTTCAATGATAAAGGACTAATAAGCATTCACGGGGTTAATCAAAATTACGAATTCGAGTTTGATGATGAATGCAGAGTGTGATTGGAAAATGCACAACCCGTTGGAGTGGCGAGGCGCTGGCAAGGTTCTGACTTTGGCCCAACCAGGATAGATTGATGTGCCTAAAATCTTGTATCTTGTAGTAACAGAGCAGTTTGGGCTAGTGGTTAAGGCATCAGGCTAGAAGCGAGGAGTTCTAGTCCCACCTTAGCATGAAAGCTGGGTGACTTTGGGCCGCTCACCAGGAGATAGTGAGTTCTAGTTCCCCTTTAGACATGAAAGGCAGTTGGGTGTCCTTGGACCAATCCCCAGGAGACAGTGAGTTCTAGTTCCCCCTTAAGCATGAAAGCCAGCTGGATGAATTTGGGCCAATCACCAGGAGACAGTGAGTTCTAGTTCCCCCTTAGGCATGAAAGCCAGCTGGATGAATTTGGGCCAATCACCAGGAGACAGTGAGTTCTAGTTCCCCTTTAGACATGAAAGGCAGTTGGGTGTCCTTGGACCAATCCCCAGGAGACAGTGAGTTCTAGTTCCCCCTTAGGCATGAAAGCCAGCTGGATGAATTTGGGCCAATCACCAGGAGACAGTGAGTTCTAGTTCAGCCTTAGGCATGAAAGCCAGCTGGGTGATCTTGAGCTAATCACCAGGAGACAGTGAGTTCTAGTTCCCCTTTAGGCATGAAAGCCTACTGGATGACTTTGGGCCAATCACCAGGAGACAGTGAGTTGTAGCTCAGCCTTAGGCATGAAAAGCAGCTGGGTGACTCTGGGCCAGTCATTCTGTCTTTGCCCAACCCAATTCACAGGTTGTTATATGGGGAAAATATCAACTGTCTTGAGTTACATGTAAAAATAATAAAGGCAGCCTGCGAACGAACGAACGAACAAACGAACGAACAAATAGAAAGGAACTACACAATAATAATATTGGAACTAATTGGAGTGTTCCATCTTGCTAGACGGATTTTAAACACGTGCTCAGTTTCCCCTTGCAAATCCATTCGCAAAGCAAAGGAGTTTTCTGCCAAAAATAGTCTTCCATAAATGCAACCAGGTTTGGTTGATTTGGGGGGGAGGGGGGGTTTCAGTACCAATCATATGTATATTTTTCCTCTGCAGTTATGATTCTAATTCATTTATCCGAAAAATACTGTGATTGGCTTACTTTATCACCTCGTGCGTCTTTGGCTTATCTTCATCCTTAGCCATTTTTCTTTCATCTTCTTAAAAAAAATCACTCTTAAGCTCATCCAGATCTTGTTGAATTGGCTTCAAGGCTTGTATCCGAGCCAGATTCTCTTTTAACAAATTAGTAGAAAAATCCCACCTGCCCCCTGCCATCTTTCCTGGCGCGGCAGATGAAGTAATAGGAATTAATTTAGCTGTTGAGCATTTGGGTTTGGCTGCCATGCCAACAATTTGTCGCATTATTGTATTCGTGTTTGTAAAAACAAAGGAATATACAGAAAAATATTTTCTAATTGTCCAGTGATCTCTTGTCTGAGACGGTATAGGACCTATACTATAGGTTCTCCTGCTTAAGCAGGGAGCTGGACTAGAAGACCTCCAAGGTCCCATCCTACTCTACTCTACTCTACTCTACTCTACTCTACTCTACTCTACTCTACTCTACTCTACTCTACTCTGTTCTATTCTGTTCTGTTCTGTTCTGTTCTGTCCTGTCCTGTCCTGTTCTATTTGTTATATTATCTATTCTATTCTATTCTATTCTATTCTATTCTATTCTATTCTATTCTATTCTATTCTATTCTATTCTATTCTATTCTATTCTATTCTATTCTATTCTATTCATTATTTTATCTATTCTATTCTATTCTATTCATTATTTTATCTATTCTATTCTATTCTATTCTATTCTATTCTATTCTATTCTATTCTATTCTATTCTATTCTATTCTATTCTATTCTATTCGTTATTTTATCTATTCTATTCTATTCTATTCTATTCTATTCTATTCTATTCTATTCTATTCTATTCTATTCTATTCTATTCTATTCTATTCTATTCTATTCTATTCTATTCTATTCTATTCTAAAGGTCTTTATCCACAGAATCTGGTTAATATAAGAGATTAAATATCCTTTAATCAGCAAAGAACTAAGAGACGGGCTTGCAGCCCATTGCAAGCTTCATTGACTGAAAATATTCTCAGAGGCACACCTTATTCTACCTGCAAAATAAGTAATTTTTAGAAGCTAGCTGCAGAAAGCGGGTGATGCTGCAAACAGATCTTCATTACTTTGGGTAGAAGTTAATCATCCGCATATACAGTAATGTTACTAGATCTTGGCTGCTGCAGGCAATTGACTTCATCAGCCGTGGGGCGACTACATATAATTACGGATAATAGGGTTGATCAGAGAGTGGATGATTTAGGCGCCCTGACAACTGCTGCTAAAGTCTCTAAAAAAAAGATCCTTGTTTATGAAATAACACCACCCTCCCCTTGAATTTGACTCGATGTTGTTTTCTTGCAAAGGAGAAATAATTTCCCCATTTTCTTCTCCCGGGCAGTTTTGAGATGGTATTTTTTCCAACTGAGTTCAAAGCTATGTGATTTTCCAGTGGTTTACCACCTAACCATTAGCCAGCTCTAATTCCACTTAGCCAAAGATGGTTAGGCGATGCAGAAAGCAAGGAAGATTACCTTGATGGAGATATGCAAGGCTAAAACTTTTTTTTTAAAGTCTACAACTGCTAGATAACATTTAGGAGTGGATCAGAGAGACACTTCCCTGCATTATAAGTAGGAGGAGAAGGAACAAAATTATCGGACTTGTAAGATTCTTTTATTGTAGGCAAGCTATAAAAGTAGCCTTAGTTTTCCCCTGGAGTTTTTTTTTAAAGTCTGGTTTTGATAGAAGAGAATATTGGTAGCTCAGGTTCTTGGTGGTCTCTGAGCTTGGTGGTTTTCTTGCAGACGTTTCATGACCCAACTAGGTAACAGTATCTGTGTAACCGTTCTTCGTAGGTTTTAGCCTCCGTCCCCCCCCCCAAATCATTTTTGTTGCTCTTCTCTGTACTCTTTCTACAGTCTCAACATTTTTTTTTGCTGGCTGAGGAATTGAAGTTGAAGTCCACAAGTGCTGGCTGAGGAATTCTGGGAGCTGAAGTCCACAAGTGCTGGCTGAGGAATTCTGGGAGCTGAAGTCCACAAGTGTTTGCTGAGGAATTGAAGTTGAAATCCACGAGTGCTGGCTGAGGAATTCTGGGAGCTGAAGTCCACAAGCGCTGGCTGAGGAATTCTGGGAGCTGAAGTCCACAAGCGCTGGCTGAGGAATTGAAGTTGAAATCCATGAGTGCTGCTGAGGAATTCTGGGAGCTGAAGTCCACAAGCGCTGGCTGAGGAATTGAAGTTGAAATCCACAAGTGCTGCTGAGGAATTCTGGGAGCTGAAGTCCACGAGTGCTGCTGAGGAATTCTGGGAGCTGAAGTCCACAAGTGCTGGCTGAGGAATTGAAGTTGAAATTCACAAGTGCTGGCTGAGGAATTCTGGGAGTTGAAGTCCAAGAAAGAAAGAAAGAAAGAAAGAAAGAAAGAAAGAAAGAAAGAAAGAAAGAAAGAAAGAAAGAAAGAAAGAAAGAAAGAAAGAAAGAACATAATGTCACTATCTTTTCAGCCACAATACAAGTGTTTGGTCATTATAAAAAAATATCACCTGCTATGTGTCCTGGCACAAAACTTGGGGCACATCTTTGCCTTTAAAAAAGTAACAAAGCAGGATTAAAAGCTAGAAAGGTTTCCTGCCATTGTGTTAAAATTAATCTATTAATCTCAGTCACAGTTTTGTTCCATACAGTATCAACCTTGCGAACTCTAAAGCTTCCTCCTTCCGTTACATATTCAAGGTGGACAGTGATTAATATTTATGTGTTACTTATAGGTAAGGGTATAGGTCTATACATACATATGTTGTATATAGTATGTTTTAAATCTGTGTTATGTATGCGTTCACTTGAGAGCAAACGACTAAATTTCATTTCTAATGTGTGCCATTGTGCCCACAGGAAAAAATGATAATAAAGGCTATCCTAATCTAATCTAATCTAATCTAATCTAATCTAATCTAATCTAATCTAATCTAATCTAATCTGTCCCAGCCTACGTGAGTTCTTGTTATGCTCACAAGGAGAAACCCCTCCTCCAAGAAGCAGGCAGGAACCACAAGAAAAAAACCAACCCTTTTATTATTCACAGACCTGAGTCAACGTCCAAGGCAAACAAACACAGTTCACAGAAACTCGATCCTCAACACGAACGGCTGCCTTTGGCAACCAGCACCTCCCACACCTCCCCTTTTATAATTCAGCCAAGGTGTGGCTTCCTAATGCCTTCTCCTTTGCCTTGGAGCCGCCCCATTGCATCCCTCTGTCCTACTCGCTTCTCTTGCTGGCGCTTTCATGCATCCTGGATTTGTCCCAACTGTTCTTCATCGCTGTCGAACTCAGGCTCCCAACACAGCTGTGTCTCAGCCTGAGTGCGAGTAGAGGGACCGGGCTCCTCGTCTGACTACAAGTCTTGGAGCTCCTCAGAGCCTTCCTCCGACTCTGATGTCACTCCAGCCCCCTCCTCTGAGTCCTCTGAGTCCTCAGACTCAGCTGCCGGAACCACTGGCTGGCGAGGAATCATAACATAATCGAATGTAATCTAATGTAATGTAATCTCATCTCATCTCATCTATGAATCTAAATGGAAGGTTTCTGACGGGGCGATAAATCTTTCCATTTACACACAGTTCATGCAAGCAACAGTTTTAAAGTTGGCGAGGGCTAAGTCATTTTTAAAAGTTCCAAGTGGTTAATGCGGCCTGCCACTCTGGAGCTTTGCGTAAGAATGCTGAAATTGACACCTGTTGGGGAAAGATAATTGATGCTTTGTAATCGGAGGAGAAAGAAGAGAACATAATTGACGTTTATTTATGGGAGAGAAATTTAGTCCAGCGGCTTCAAGAATCTGGCATTGGCCCTGCTTCTCATAAACATCGTGATTTTTCTTCCTGCAATCGTAACTTCAATCGGTCACTAAAAGGAAGGTTGTAAGTCAAGGACTCGCTATATAGAGCAACACTGGAATCTTTTAAAAAGAGGTTAATTCAAACCTCTTGTCTGAGATGGTATAGGTTCTCTTGCTTGAGCAGGGGGCTGGACTAGAAGATCTACAAGATCCCTTCCAGCTCCTATTCTATTCTATTCTATTCTATTCTATTCTATTCTATTCTATTCTATTCTATTCTATTCTATTCTAGTCTAGTCTAGTCTAGTCTAGTCTAGTCTAGTCTAGTCTAGTCTAGTCTAGTCTAGTCTAGTCTATTCCAATATCTATTCTATTCTATTCTAGTCTAGTCTAGTCTAGTCTAGTCTAGTCTAGTCTAGTCCAATATCTATTCTATTCTATTCTATTCTATTCTATTCTATTCTATTCTATTCTATTCTATTCTAGTCTAGTCTAGTCTAGTCTAGTCTAGTCTAGTCTATTCAAGTCTAGTCTAGTCTAGTCTAGTCTAGTCTAGTCTAGTCTATTCCAATATCTATTCTATTCTATTCTATTCTATTCTATTCTATTCTATTCTATTCTATTCTATTCTATTCTATTCTATTCTATTCTAGTCTAGTCTAGTCTAGTCTAGTCTAGTCTAGTCTAGTCTAGTCTAGTCTAGTCTAGTCTATTCCAATATCTATTCTATTCTATTCTATTCTATTCTATTCTATTCTATTCTATTCTATTCTATTCTATTCTATTCTATTCTAGTCTAGTCTAGTCTAGTCTAGTCTAGTCTAGTCTATTCCAATATCTATTCTATTCTATTCTATTCTATTCTATTCTATTCTATTCTAGTCTAGTCTAGTCTAGTCTAGTCTAGTCTAGTCCAATATCTATTCTATTCTATTCTATTCTATTCTATTCTATTCTATTCTATTCTATTCTATTCTATTCTATTCTATTCTATTCTAGTCTAGTCTAGTCTAGTCTAGTCTAGTCTAGTCTAGTCTAGTCTAGTCTATTCCAATATCTATTCTATTCTATTCTATTCTATTCTATTCTAGTCTAGTCTAGTCTAGTCTAGTCTAGTCTAGTCTAGTCTAGTCTAGTCTAGTCTAGTCTATTCCAATATCTATTCTATTCTATTCTATTCTATTCTATTCTATTCTATTCTATTCTATTCTATTCTATTCTATTCTATTCTATTCTATTCTAGTCTAGTCTAGTCTAGTCTAGTCTAGTCTAGTCTAGTCTAGTCCAATATCTATTCTATTCTATTCTATTCTATTCTATTCTATTCTAGTCTAGTCTAGTCTAGTCTAGTCTAGTCTAGTCTAGTCTAGTCTATTCAAGTCTAGTCTAGTCTAGTCTAGTCTAGTCTAGTCTATTCCAATATCTATTCTATTCTATTCTATTCTATTCTATTCTATTCTATTCTATTCTATTCTATTCTATTCTAGTCTAGTCTAGTCTAGTCTAGTCTAGTCTAGTCTAGTCTAGTCTAGTCTATTCCAATATCTATTCTATTCTATTCTATTCTATTCTATTCTATTCTATTCTATTCTATTCTATTCTATTCTATTCTATTCTATTCTATTCTATTCTATTCTATTCTATTCTATTCTAGTCTAGTCTAGTCTAGTCTAGTCTAGTCTAGTCTAGTCCAATATCTATTCTATTCTATTCTATTCTATTCTATTCTATTCTATTCTATTCTATTCTATTCTATTCTATTCTATTCTAGTCTAGTCTAGTCTAGTCTAGTCTAGTCTAGTCTAGTCTAGTCCAATATCTATTCTATTCTATTCTATTCTATTCTATTCTATTCTATTCTATTCTATTCTATTCTATTCTATTCTAGTCTAGTCTAGTCTAGTCTAGTCTAGTCTAGTCTAGTCTAGTCTAGTCTAGTCTAGTCTAGTCTATTCCAATATCTATTCTATTCTATTCTATTCTATTCTATTCTATTCTATTCTATTCTATTCTATTCTATTCTATTCTATTCTATTCTATTCTATTCTATTCTATTCTATTCTATTCTATTCTACTCTACTCTACTCTACTCTACTCTACTCTACTCTACTCTACTCTAGTCTAGTCTTATTCTTTCCTATTCTCTATTCTATCCTATTCAAATTGCCTTCGTTGCTTTTGTATAAATATCTTTATTAAATTTCCAACTCAAACATTACAATACAAACTAACATAAATGGTGTGTGTGTGTGGGGGGGGGAAATAGCAAAAGAATTTTTAAAAGAATACAAGCAAATTTATAACAAAGATGACTTCCGACTTTCTTTTAGCCTGGAGTTAATGACAGTTCAACAGCTCCTCTCTAAATTTAAGTAAATAATGGCAATAGTTCCAAAGTCATGTTAGAAACTACGTATTTCTTCACAGAAAAAGTAGCAGAAGCTTGGAGCCAACTTCCAGTTGATGTAGTGGGTCAGTCAGCATGCAATTGAGTTTAAACATGCTTGGGAATAAACGTATGTCCATCATCCGGCAAAACTAATAAATGATGAAATAATAAAAGAAATAAAAATTAATTAATTAAAAAGCAAACATAAATGTACAAACTAAAAGGGGAGACTTGATAGATAGATGACTGCGGGGTTTTTTTTAATTCCTGACCTTCAGTTTTCTTCGTTTCATAAAATGTCCTTCTCCTAATTTTAATCTAATAAAGAATAAATAGCTGAATGTAAATAACCTGATATTAAATCCCCTCTTCAGTGCTTACTGTGTTAAGAGAAGGGGGGAGGGGTTCTCCTCCATCAATGGCCCAGGATATGGTAGGACCCACCTGGGGAAAATCGGTAAAGACTGTTTAAAGTGATTAATTGGATAGTCTTGAATGAGTCTATCTATCTATCTATCTATCTATCTATCTATCTATCTATCTATCTATCTATCTATCTATCTAAGGGACGCGGTGGCTCAGTGGGTTAGGACGCTGAGCTTGTCGATCAGAAGGTCAGCAGTTTGGCGGGTCGAATCCCGAGTGCCGCATAACAGAGTGAGCGCCTGTTACGTGTCCCAGCTTCTGCCAACCTAGCAGTTCGAAAGCACGTAAAAATGCAAGTAGAAAAACTACGGTGGGAAGGGAACAGCGTTCTGTGAGCCTTTGGCGTCTAGTCATGCCGGCCACATGACCACGGAGATGTCTTCGGACAAGCGCTGGCTCTTCGGCTTTGAAACGGAGATTAGCACCGGCTCCTAGAGTCGGAAACAACTAGCACACATGTGCGGGGGAACCTTTACCTTTACCTTTACCATTATAGTGGTAGATAGATGATAGATAGATGATAGATGATATACATAGACAGATTGTTCTATTGTTACTTAAATATGATGATATGGTTGACCACAAATTCATCCTTAAAATATGCTCCATCCTTAAGAGTATTCGGCACCACTAGGATACTTGGACAACCTTGCAATTTCCTGTGACAAATGGACCCAAGAATGGGGAGAAAAATCCCCACAGATGACCACAAAGCTGCTGGAAAAGAAGACACAATTTAATACCTTAAACCCCAAAGCACAACCTGGCTCCCCTCCAGCCCCTGCCTGTCTTATTCATTGTGACACCATTAATTAGCATCCTGTCCTTTTCAGAACACGCTTACCTACCTGATTTGCTGCTGGGCTGCACAACGGCTGCATTGCTATTTCTTGTTCACGCTTGGCTAATTTAATTGTTGGCAGCTAATAACCGCTCACGCTATCCTGGCAGGTTCAATCAGGTAGACCATCAGAAGCACAACGATACTGAAAGTTTGGGATTTCTTTTCTTCTTCGCTTCCAGCAAAGATTGCAGTTTGTCAGGAAGTAAAGATTGAAGAAGAGCTGGAAAGTAGATTTATATGATTAATCTCTTGCATCGTGATAAGTAAGGCAGAGGCAGTCTTGGATGTAGGATCTCAACTGTTACGCAACCGTTACGCAACAGAAACTCCAGGAGACAATGGAGGATAGGGGACCTGGTATGCTGTGGTCCATGGGTTCGTGAGGAGTCACTCACACAATCAATCAATCAATCAATCAATCAATCAATCAATCAATCAATCAAAATAGAGCTCTAAGGGACCTTGGAGGTCTTATAGTCCAACCGCCTGCTCAAGCAGGAGACCCATTTCAGACAAATGGTTAATAATAATAATAATAATAATAATAATAACAACAACAACAACAACAACAACAAGAACAAGAACAACAACAACAACAATAATAATAATAATAATAATAATAATAATAATAATAATAATAATAATAATGTTGGTAGGGACCTTGGAGGTCATCTAGTCCAGCCCCCTGCTCAGGCAGGAAATCTCAGCTCAGGCTGTCCAATCTCTTCTTAAAAACCTCCAGTGATGAAGCGCCCCCAACTTCTGGTGGCAAGGCGTTCCACTGGTTAATTGTCCTCACCGTTAGGAAGTTTCTCCTTAATTCCAGGTTGCTTCTCTCCTTGATCAGTTTCCATCCGTTGTTTCTCCTCTTGCTTTCAGGCGCTTTGGAAAATAAGTTGACGCCCCCCCTCTTCTTCGTGGCAGCCCCTCAAATATTGGAATGCTGCTATCAAGTCACACCCCCACCCCCACCCAGTCATTCCTTTCTCTAGACTGGCCATACCCAAATCCTGCAACCGTCCTTCATACGTTTTCATTTCTAGGCCTTTAATCAACTTAGTTGCTCTTCTCTGCCCAGTTTTTCCAAAGTCTCAAAATTGTTTTTGTAAACTAGATGCAGGAGTATTCCAGGTGTCAGACAAGATGTAGCGCCTGAACTAGAACAACAAATTTTATTTGTTTTTAAGAAGAGACCGGACAGCCATTTGTCTGAAATGGTATAGGGTTTCCTGCCTGAGCAGGGGGTTGGACTAGGTGACCTCCAAGATTCCTTTCAATATTATTATTATTATTATTATTATTATTATTATTATTGTTATTGTTATTGTTATTGTTATTGTTGTTGTTGTTGTTGTTGTTGTTGTTGTTGTTGTTGTTGTTATCATTGCTATTATCATTATGGTTATTATTGTTATTATTATTATTTTAATCCGTTTTAGCCGTTGTAAAATGACTGCCACTGATTGATTTTTCCCTTTCACACAAGGCGAGCTGATCTTGCACCCTTCTCTTTGAGCTAAAAGCAGATTTCACCTTCTTGACCGTTTTGTACGTGGAGTTTTGTACGTCCTGTCCCCATCGTGGCTGAGCAGAAAGCAACTTGACAAGTGACTTGGGATGGCTGAGGTTGTTGTTTCCCTCCCCCCCCCAAGCATAAAGCACTGCCCTCCCAAAACTTGTGAGTTGCCAGGAGCGTGCCGTTTTCCCTCAATAATTCCTCCTCAATTCAGCGGAATGAAACGGAGTTGGCATGAAAGGGATTTTAAGGGAGCAGAAATGTTTTTTTTATTGAAAAGTTTTACAGTACATTTTTAAATACAAAACCCCTCCCCTCCCCCTCCCCTCTCCCCAAACCTCCCCAACTCTCCCCTCCCCTCCCCCCTCCCCGACTTCCCAGAGCTAAATACAGGGTATAAAAATACAAACAAACATAATCTAAAATATGCAAACAACAATAAAATATTAAATTCTATCGCACTTTAACTCTTAATAAAATAACTACAAGCTATTTATACATCATATAAATCCACTACTTATTCAAATGCTAAGTGAAACTTTTTAGTCCCATATTTATTCTGGATATAATCAATCCATCTTCTCCACTCCACAATATACCTCTGTTGCGATTGGTCTTTCAAATACACTGAGATCTTTGCCATTTCCGCCAAATTGGAAACTTTTAAAGTCCATTCTTCTATAGTCGGCAGTTCTTCCTTCTTCCAATATTGCGCTATTAAAAGTCTCGCTGCCGTAATTAAATTCAACATCAACTTAGTGTCCACAACGGTAGTATCTGTGATAATGCCCATTAAAAACAATTGCGGACAAAACTTTATCCTGTTCTTGAATATTTTTTGCATATTCCACCAAATTTTAATCCAAAAAGCTTTAACCCTTTTACAAGTCCACCATATATGAAAATACATTGCATCCTCACAACCACACCTCCAACATTTGGGCTGGCAGTTCGGATACATACTTGCTAATTTTTTAGGATCTAAGTGCCACCTATAAAACATTTTATAAAAGTTCTCTCTTAATTTTTGGGCCTGTGTACCGGTAAATTTTACATTTCTCACCCAGATCTTTTCCCAAGTATCCATTGTGATAACTTCTTGAAAATTCTGAGCCCATTTTATCATACAGTCTTTGACAAGTTCCGTCTCTGAATCAATTTCTATCAATGCAAGATAAATCCTTTTTATATGTGCTTGACCTTGATCTCTAATTTGCTTTACCAAATTTTCATCAAACATTGAAAAACCAGTTTTCTGGTCCTCTTTCCACCTAGCCTGTAATTGCCCATACTGAAACCAGGTTTGTACAATCTTTTCTTCTTTTAAAATATTATATGACTTTAATTGCCATACATTCCTCTCAAACCTTAAAATTTCCTTATATGTAGAGGGAGCAGAAATGTTGAGTGCACTCTGGTGGAGCGTGATGGCCTGGCTCCTAATGAAGGTGTGAGTTTTCCACAGCATGCCTGTAAATATCCTGCCTTGCACAATCAAATCAGCTGTACTTTCCTCGGCCTTTCATACAGCACTTTCCCTCCGGCGACTTTTATTATTTTATTGTTTACTAAACAAAGGTATGTAGGGGACGCGGTGGCTCAGTGGGTTAGGACGCTGAGCTTGTCGATCAGAAGATCGGCAGTTTGGCAGGTCGAATCCCTAGTGCCGCATAACAGAGTGAGCGCCTGTTACTCGTCCCAGCTTCTGCCAACCTAGCAGTTCGAAAGCACGTAAAAATGCAAGTAGAAAAATAGGGACCACTACGGTGGGAAGGTAACAGCGTTCCGTGCGCCTTTGGCGTCTAGTCATGCCGGCCACATGACCACGGAGACGTCCTCGGACAAGCGCTGGCTCTTCGGGTTTGAAACGGAGAAGAGCACCGGCCCCTAGAGTCGGAAACGACTAGCACGCATGTGCGGGGGAACCTTTAACTTTACCTTAAACAAAGGTATACAGCTGCCCGAATCTCGTGTGGTTGACTCCAAGTGGCTTACTTACAACGGATTAAAAAAAAACACACCCCACCATATAATCAAAACCCATTTTTTAAAAAACAACAACAACAACAGAAACAGCACCCATTGAAAGCAACTGCTGATTGCTCACGACCCAGTTTGAGAATTAATTTTGAAATTCACTCTTTAGATTTGGAAATTAGAAAGAGCCAACCGGGAACAAGAAAGAGAAATGTCAACAGGTGGGTTGAAGTCCCTAGATTCGTTTACATAAGAGATTTCAAAATAACAGAAGAACGGAGTTGCAGGGGACCTTGGAGGTCATCTAGTCCAACCTCCTGCTCAAGCAGAAAACCCTACACCATTTCAGACAAATGGCTCTCCAGTCTCTTCTTAGAAACCTCCAGTGTTGGAGCATTCATAACTTCTGGAGGCAGGTTGTTCCACTAGTTAATTGCTCCCACTGTAAGGAAATTCCTCCTTAATTCTAGATTGCTTCCCTCCTTGATTAGTTTCCATCTGTTACTTCTTGTCCAGGTGCTTTGCAGAATAGTTTGACCCCCTCTTTTTTGTGGCCAGCCCCTTAGATATTGGAAACTGCTATCAAGTCTCCCCTAGTCCTTCTTTTCATTAAGCTAGATATTCACAATTCCTGCAGCCATTCCTCATATATTTTAGCCTCAGCCCCCTAATTGCTCCATCTAAATAAACCTTGATTGTGTTGAGTGTCAGGTTTGCATTGAGTGTCAGGTTCTTCACAGTTCCACCTGGAAATGCCAGAAATTCTCTCTCCAAATTAACAGAATAACAGAGTCGGAAGGACCCTTGGAGGTCTTCTAGTTCAGGGGTCTTCAAACTTGGCCCTTTTATGACTGGTGGACTTCAACTCCCAGAATTCCTCAACCAGGATGCCTGGCTGAGGAATTCTGGGAGTTGAAGTGTGCAAATCATAAAAGGGCCAGGTTTGCAGACCCCTGCCCTATACCATGACAGAATAACAGAGTCAAGAGGGACCTCGGAGGTCTTCTAGTCCAACCCTCTGCTGGTGTGTTGATGGCCATTATCTTGGATGGCTTTAAAAGTAACCATTTCCAGACATTTAGGAGTTATTGTCTTGGACAGGGGAAGGGAGTTTTTCAGGCATTTCTTTTGAGTTGACCATGACATTGTTGATGGAAAAGTCTTCATTGTGGTTCAGTCCAAGCCGGGAATAAACAACATGGCGACTGCTTTAGGAAGAAGGTTGCAGTTTATTGAAGAGGAGAGCCAGATGGGAAGATGGCTCTGGAAGAAAAAAAGAGAGAGAGCACATGTAGGGAGTGGGGTTTTATACCCTCTGGAGCCTTTGTTGGGAGTTGTTTCCTGTTCCTGTTTGAGGCTTTGTATTTCCTGTGTCATGTATTCTGACCTGAGTCTGGGTGTACCTTTCTGGTATTCGGATGGTGGTGGGTTAATCCTATTATGTCCCAAGGGTCGTATCCTGCTTCCTTGGGGCTGTGGCTGATGACTCTTAGATTTTGGTGTTGATTCTAGGGATTATTCTTCCTAATCCCAGTTTCCTGATTCCAGTCTTTCTGACAAGATTATCTGCATTTCTTCAGAGCTGGTTTCTGCTTGGGGGAGGGAGACTTGAGGGCAGCGTTAGTTTCTGCTTTTAAAATTCTTTAGGGAAATATATTCTGTCCTTTAAATATCTCCTTCCCTGGGGGGCTGACTTCCCACAACGTGTGGAATGGAAACGGTGAGAACTTGACTGTGAACAGGGCAGACAAAGTTCCTGAGACTTCTAGATGGCAGGGATGTCCTAAATGAAATTTGAAATTCGTATACTTGCATTCGTACATTTTTATGGCTAACCTAGAGAAAAGAAAGACTAGGGGTGACATGATAGCAGTCTTCCAATATCTCAGGGACTACCACAAAGAAAAGGAGGTTGAGCTATTCCTCAAAGCACCTGAAGGCCGGATGAGAAGCAATGGATGGAAACTCATCAAGGAGAGAACCAGCCTAGAACTAAGGAGAAATTTCCTAACTGTGAGAACCAGTGGAACAGCTTGCCACCAGACGTTGTGGGCGCTCCATCACTGGAGGCTTTTCAGAAGAGACTAGACAGCCACTCGTCTGCAATGATTATACGGTCTCCTATTTGAGCAGGGGGTTGGACTAGAAGACCTCCAAGGTCCCTTCCAACTTTATTATTCTGCATTCTAACTCGATGCCATTTTATCTGTTCCTGAATTGACTGGACTGGGAAGAGTTATTTTTCCACACCGGCACATCCCATGTTGGAGGGCTATTTTGTTTATAAAATAAATGAATCGAATGCCAGTTAAATATTAGTGTTCGTTCAGGCTTTATTTACAGATCAGTAAGAGGCAAATGAAATTCTGAGAATCTTCAGTGGCTGCCTTGTGCAAAAAAAAATAATTCAGAAAATTCGACAAGGGTGTTGTTTTAAATATTGCACTGTTTTTTCAACGTTAGGCTAAATATATATTTTAAAAAATGGAAATAAGGCTGGAACTGGACAGTGTGAAAACAACGGGTATTTCAAGGAGGCAATGATACACAGGATGTTTACAAAGCTGTCATAGCTCAAGACTTGTGATAATTGAATGCGTTCCTGTTATTGCTTCATAATTCTTCAAAAGACTGTTTATGTGTCCCCCGCATGTTGTTTCATCTTACGGAAAGAAATCAGAGGATTAATTCTTTGTTTGTTGGTCAAACATAAGGGCTTGATTCAAATAACATGTGTAGGATTTAAAGGCACTGGTATGGAAGTCTGCTTGGCACAAAAAGAAAGCCAGAGTTAGACTTAAAAAAAATGGGATTTTTTTGATTTATAATGCAAGAGCCTAAAACTTCACTTAATGGGCTAATGGGCTATTTAAAAGATATTAATTGATTTAATATTTAGGACTTAGATTTACAAGGGAAATGAAAATTAGCTATTAGAATATAGTTTTGAATTATAAGAAGAAAGTTGGAAGGAGACAATAAAGGATACTTTATTAGTAAGTGATGAGGTACTAGGATGAGAAATAGAATATATTTGTGAAATAAAATAAGAATGTATTTAAGTAAGCAATATGTGTATTTTAGATATGACAGCTACTATGTAATGAAATAAGGGAAATTTGGGTTACCCGAAATCTAAATATTATGGATTTTAAAGGCCAAATTGGAACACTGTAATTGAAATTAGGTAAAATTTAAAAACAGGACAGGGACATGTATAAGTAAAAATATATTGATAAATGTCTTAACTGATCGTGTTATAATTAGAAATGTACTAACTTGAAAGTGATATAGTAATTAAGGGAAATAGGGAATTTTTGATGATGTAACCTGAGATATGTACAAAATATCTTGTTATTGGATTGTTGATTACCCAATCACCACGCTGCTTCCTAAATATTTGGATGTAAAACTGGAAAATTAATAAAACTTGTTTTTTTTAAAAAACAAACAAACATAAGGGCTTGTCAGAGAGGAATGACAGTTTTGAGGAGAGGAAGAAAGAACGAATATCAGCCTCTTAGTCTTATAAAGATGTGCCCAAACTTCTGAAGAAGAGAAAGTTGTGATCAGGAGAGAGAAAATCCATATATTCCCCCCTAGAAATAACTAAAGCTTCACAGTGTAAGCTTTTACAATTTTACTGGGGCAAACATGCCTCTGATTTCAGGATCTGGTGCCTCTACTTCTTACTGGTTAATCTGCTGGCCTAGGAACCAGGCGCTATGAACTCTAGCCCCGCACGAAAGCCAACTGGGCGACTTTGGGCCAATCACCAGGTGACGGTGAATTCTAGTCCTGCCTTAGGCATGAAAGGCAACTGCATGACTTTGGACCAAGCATCAGGAGACAGTGAGTTCTAGTCCTACCTTAGGCATGAAAGCCAACTGGGCAACTTTGGGCCAATCACCAAGAGACTGTGAGTTCTAGTCCCACCATAGGCATGAAAACCAACTGGGTGACTTTGGGCCAATCCACCAGGAAACAGTGAGTTCTAGTTGCACTGGGCGTGAAAGCCAACTGGGTGTTTTGGGACCAGTAGTGCTTTTTCAGCCCTAGGAAATAGGCAAGGAGAAACTGTGTCTGAAATCTTGCCATGAAAACTGCAGGGACTATACCTGGCAGTCATTAGGAGTTGACATCCAGTTTTGGTCACCACGATGTAAAAAAGATGTTGAGACTCTACAAAGAGTGCAGAGAAGAGCAACAAAGATGATTGGGGGACTGGAGGCTAAAACATATAGGGAACGGTTGCTGGAATTGGGTATGTCCAGTTTAATGAAGAGAAGGACGAGGGGGGACATGATAGCAGTCTTCCAATATCTCAGGGGCTGCCCCAAAGAAGAGTCAAGCTATTCTCCAAAGCACCTGAAGCCAGGAGAAGAAGCAACGGATGGAAACTAGTCAAGGAGAGAAGCAACCTAGAACTAAGGAGAAACTTCCTGACTGTTAAAACAATTAACCAGTGGAACAACCTGCCTCCAGAAGTGGTGAATGCTCCAACACTGGAAATCTTTAAGAAGAGACTGGACAGCCATTTGTCTAAAATGGTATAGGGTTTCCTGCCCGAGCAGGGGGTTGGACTAGATGACCTCCAAGATCCCTTCCAACATTATTATTGTTGTTGTTGTTGTTGTTGTTATCACTGACTTGAAGGTGTATGTGCACGCCCACACACACACACACACACTGAGAGGGATAGGTATCATTCATGACCATTCACAGCACTTGGAGAATGGTGTATGCTCGCTTTATTTAAGATCACTGAGATCTCTTCAGTAATATACAAAACTCTAACGCTAAGCATACCTTGTTTCCTTGAAATATTTTTTCCCCAATCTTTTGTGATACAGTTCACCTTTCAAATCCATTTCAGCGTGTCAAAACATGGCTGTGAAAATAATCCTCATGTGCCATTGCAATCTGAAAAAATTAAATAAATCACTTTTTAGATATGGATATTTTTCTAGATTATATAGCTGGGGTTGTAATTAGTTTAATTAATGGTACCATCTTTGGGAGCAACGCCCAGCTTTTCTGAAGAAATAAAGACAATCTCTTATCAAACTTTGGCAAGGAATCCCATTTTTGATTCCCAAAGTATTTCTCCTAAGGCATATAAATTCACACAAGAAAAATGGATTAAATTTTCTTTCTCTCTCCGTCCGTCCATCATCTATCTATCTATCTATCTGTCTGTCTGTCTGTCTGTCTGTCTGTCTGTCTGTCTGTCTGTCTCTATCTCTATTTGTCTATCTGTCTTTCACTCTTTGTCTATCTATCTATCTATCTATCTATCTATCTATCTATCTATCTATCTATCTATCTATCTATCTATCTCTATCATATCTATCTATCTATATCTATCTATCTGTATATCTATCTATCTCTAAGTCTGTGTCATATCTATCTATCTATATATCTGTCTTTCTGTCTATCTACCTATCTGTTTGTCTATCTGTCTTTGTCTCTCTCTCACTCTCTGTCTATCTATCTGTCTGTCTGTCTGTCTATCTGTCTGTCTATCTATCTCTAAGTCTGTGTCATATCTATCTATCTATCTATCTATCTATCTATCTATCTATCTATCTATCTATCTATCTATACTTCCATCCATCCACCCACCCACCCATCCACCCACCCACCCACCCACCCACCCACCCACCCACCCACCCACCCACCCACCCACCCACCCACCTATCTATCTATCTATCTATCTATCTATCTATCTATCTATCTATCTATCTATCTATCTATCTATCTATCTATCTATCTATCTATCTATCTGGAGGTTCATACTCCGACCATGTGGGTTGATTCCTGAATGTTTTGTCACCAGCTAAGATAACACCTTCAGCCGAGTTTAGAGAATGTCAGTGTTCTTCTGCTCAGAAGGGTTTCGTGTGGTTGGAAGGTCTTGTGATGTGGAGCTGTGTGTCACATCAAGCGAGGGTCTTGTGATGGGCCAGGTGTGGGTCATTGCCAGCTGAGGCTCTGGGGATGGGTCTTGTGATGGGGAGGTCACGTCAGCTGAGGGTCTTTGGGAGGTGCAATGCTGGTTGGGGGGGCTGATTGGGGGTTGGTGCTGTTGCTGGTTGGCATTGCGGTTGACTTGAATTCTGAAGGATTCATAAGTGGCGTTTGACTTTCCCAAACAGTTTCTGTAGATTTTGCCTTATTTCCTTCCCTTAAACTCATCCAAAACTTTCAGTTCCCCAAAAAAGGTTCTATTAAAAAAAATATAGAGGTTTGTTCTCATTCTACTTAATTTCTTCCTGACCGTTTGACAATTAGAGGATGCTTTGTTGCGTCTGTTTGTCATTTACTGAGCACACAAATTTCCCATCCTTAAGTTAAAGCACCAACGTTTGGAAACATAAGTGTTTTTCATCCTGTTACCGTCCTCTGGGGAGTTATCCCAACGCCCATGCAAGTCATGAGAATTGGAGAAACTAGAGAAAAGGAAGAAATTAATGGTCCTAAGGGAAATGACACAATCTCAGAATGATTTCTACGTCTTAACCCACAACTGTGGATGGATAGGATGTTGGTCTTCAACATGGAAAGAGATGTTTCATCTCAGCTTCCGCAAAATGGCTTAGATGGGTTTTTTTTTTGGACAAAGACCTCATGAAGACACAACATGGAGGAAACACATCCTTTGGTGGAAGCAGAGAAAGGACAATAGGTGCTTCGAATGAAAACGTTTATGTTGCTTGAAGTTGACCAGCTTGGGAGACACTGAAAGATAGCACAGGAAAGCAATGTGTTACCCATAAAAGAGAATATGGGTAGCTCATGGTTGAACTGTGGGGTCCTTGGTGCTCTCTGAGCTTGGTGGCCTTCTTGTAGACATTAGTTAACATTATCAGTGCTAGAAGGGAATGGAGTTGGAGGAGGAAGAGGAGGAGGAGGGGAGGGGAAGGAAGAGGAGAGGAGGAGGAGGAGGAGGAGGAGGAGGAGGAGGAGGAGGAGGAGGAGGAGGAGGAAGAGGACTGTGGCGTCCTTGGTGCTTTCTGAGCTTGGTGGTTTTCTTGCAGACATTAGTTAACATTATCAGTGCTAGAAGGGAATGGAGTTGGAGGAGGAGGAGGAGGAGCAGGAGGAGGAGGAGGAGGAGGAGGAAGAGGACTGTGGCATCTTTGGTGTTCTCTGAGCTTGGTGGCCTTCTTGCAGACATTAGTTAACATTATCAGTGCTAGAAGGGAATGGAGTTGGAGGAGGAGGAGGAGGAGCAGGAGGAGGAGGAGGAGGAGGAGGAAGAGGACTGTGGCATCTTTGGTGTTCTCTGAGCTTGGTGG
>CM044360.1:77022821-77110321 GCA_024294585.1 Vipera latastei | reverse complement strand
TATCAGATGCCTTTCAGTTGTAAGGCATGTAATGGATTGATGGATTTATGTGCCATCCAAATGTTTTCGACTCCTAGCCATTACATAGATAATTTTTCTCCATGAATGAGAAGCAAGGTATCCTAAGAATTTAACCTATCTCCTTTCCTGTTGTGATTCCTCACCAGCCAGTGGATCCGGCAGCTGAGTCTGAGGAATCAGAGGAGGAGGAGGAGGAGGAGGAGGAGGAGGAGGAGGAGGAGGAGGAGGAGGGGGGCTGGAGTGACATCGGAGTCAGAGGAAGGCTCTGAGGAGCTCCAAGACTTACAGTCGGACGAGGAGCCTGGCCCCTCTACTCGCGCTCAGGCTGAGACACAGCTGTGCTGGGAGTCTGAGTTGGACAGTGATGAGGAACAGCTGAGACAAATCCAGGATGCACGAAAGCGCTGGCAAGAGAAGCGAGTAGGACAGAGGAAGGCAATGGGGTGGCTCAAAAAGCAAAGGAGAAGGCATTAGGGAACCACGCCTGGGCTGAATAATAAAAGGGGAGGTGTGAGAGGCGCAGGTTGCCGAAGGCAACTGTTTGTGTTGAGGATGGAGTTTCTGCGGACTGTGTTTGTTTGCCTTGGACGTTGACTCAGGTCTGTGAATAATAAAAGGGGTTGTTTTTTTCTTGCGGTTCCTGCCTGTTTCTTGGAAGAGGGTTTTCTCCTTGTGAGGATAAGAAGGACTCACGTAGGATGGGACAGAACGCTTTCTGTTGTTGTGATGGTTGAAGAATTTCCAAATAAGCACATACTCTCTTTCTCAGCCCAGTCTAGATTCTTAACATCCATCCCTGGTCCAGAGAACGTGTGGCCAAAAATGTCATCAGGGGAGCTGTGTGTTGCAGTGGCAGAGCCGTGGTGGTGCAGTGGTTAGAATGCAGCATTGCAGGCTAACTCTGCCCACTGTTAGTTCGATCCTGACCGACTCAAGGTTGACTCCACCTTCCATCCTTCCCTGATTGGCAAATTGAGGAGCCAGATTGTTGGGGTCGATAGGCAGACATTTGTAAACTGCTTAGAGAGAGCTATAAATCACTATGAAGCTGTATATCAGTCTCAAGTGCTATTGCTAAGGGCTGTTTTGAAAAAAAATACCACCAGATCCTGCAAAGATCAATGAAGACTCTCAGTCATCCAGGTAGAGTTCTCTGGAAGTTGAGTCATGGCAAATGACTTCTTTTTCTTGTTGGTTTGAAATGTTTCACTGCTTATCCAACTAGCTTCCTCAGTCTGAGCAAGTTGGTTAGGGGGACCTAGTCCGAAGAAGCTACCTGGATAAGAAGCAAAATGTTTCGAAACAAAAAAAAAAAAAGAAGTTTAGTTGCCATGATTCAACTTACAAATCAGACCCTGTAAGTTTGGAATGGAATGGAATGGAATGGAATGGAATGGAATGGAATGGAATGGAATGGAATAGAATAGAATGGAATGGAATGGAATGGAATGGAATGGAATGGAATGGAATGGAATGGAATGGAATGGAATAGAATAGAATAGAATAGAATAGAATAGAATAGAATAGAATAGAATAGAATAGAATAGAATAGAATAATAATGGAATAGGATAGGATAGAATAGAATAATAATGGAATAGGATAGGATAGGATAGGATAGGATAGGATAGGATAGAATAGAATAGAATAGAATAGAATAGAATAGAATAGAATAGAATAGAATAGAATAGAATAGAATAGAATAGAATAATAATGGAATAGGATAGGATAGAATAGAATAGAATAGAATAGAATAGAATAGAATAGAATAGAATAGAATAGAATAGAATAGAATAGAATAGAATAATAATGGAATAGGATAGGATAGAATAGAATAATAATGGAATAGGATAGGATAGGATAGAATAGAATAGAATAGAATAGAATAGAATAGAATAATAATGGAATGGAATGGAACGGAACAGAACAGAACAGAACAGAACAGAACAGAACAACAGAACAGAATAGAATAGAATAACAGAGCTGGAAGGGACCTTGGAGGTCTTCTAGTCCAACCCCTTGCTCAGGCAGGAGACCCTATCCCATTTCAAACAAATGGTTGTCCAATCTCTTCTTCAAAACCTCGAGTGATGGTGCACTCACAACTTTTGGAGGCAGGTTGCTCCACTGGTTAATTGTTCTCACTGTCAGGAAATTTCTCCTTGGTTCTAGGTCAGTGGTGGCGAACCTTTTAGAGACCGAGTGCCCAAACTGCAACCCAAAAAACCCACTTATTTATCGCTGGGTGCCGGGTGGGCGTGGCCCACTGGGTGGGCGTGGCTGTGGTGGTCATGGAAGATTGGGTGGGTGTGGCCAAGGGGGCAGTTGCTGCCTGACACCATCGGCCCCCACAGACAGAGGCCAGCGAGCGCATGGGGGCCAACGGTGTCCGTCAGTAGCCACAGCCTGCCAGCCCCTCGACAGGCGCACACTGGAGCTCCGCAGCCCATCGCCATCAGTTCAAAGAATCCGCCTCCGAGATGGATGGGTCGGCCACAGCTGAGGAGGTGATGCAGTGGGTCGTGCCTGGGAAAAGGAGAGCATGCGAGGCCAGGACGGACGGGATGGGGGGGAGGGAAACCAGCCATGCCGGGATGCATTCAGCCACGTGGGACCTCGGCGAATTAGCAGGCGGCTGGTTGAAGAAGGACAAGTTGCCACCATCCGAGGCGTGGCGCGGGTGCCCACAGAGAGAGCTCTGAGTGCTGCCTCTGGGCACCCGTGCCATAGGTTCGCCACCACTGCTCTAGGTTGCTTCTCTCCTTGACTAGTTTCCATCCGTTGCTTCTTGTCCTGCCTTCAGGTGCTTTGGAGAACAGCTTGACTCCCTCTTCTTTGGGGCAGCCCCTGAGATACTGGAAGACTGCTATCATCTCATCCCTAGTCCTTCTTTTCATTAAACTAGACACGCCCAATGCCTGCAACCGTTCTTCGTATGTTTAAGCCTAGAAGGGACTAGAAGACCTAGAAGACTAGAAGACCTCAAAAGTCCCTCCTAGTGTGTGTAAGTTCTTTCACAGCATAGACACTTGCAAAACACCTGTCTTTCTACCAGGCCCTCATGAAATTGGAAAGTGTGTGTGTGTGTGTGTGTCTATGTGTGAAACACAATTTCTTGATCCCATCTCTCCTTCTCCTATCCTGGGTAAAGCACACAGGGAAATTGATTGGTTTGTAAGCCAGCCCAAAATACATTGATTTTTGATTAAAGGAAAAACCGGAAGATCTCTTCTAATTCTATTTGAACGTTTTACTTAAGATGAACGTCGTGGCTAACTCCCTCTTGTTTCTTCTGCAAACGGCTTTGTATTCCATCTCTATGGCTCTGGCAGGTATTGATGTAAATTTGTCAAGGAAGAAATATCTTATGCAACTAGGAGTAAAGAATTCAACGATTTTCAGAAGAAGTTCGGGAAGATAGCAAAGTAATTTGTCTTCACACAGGGATTAAAGTCAAACTTTGAAGGTGAAAAAAAAAAGGAAAGAAAATAACCTCCAATTAAAAGGAATTTTTTTAAAAAAAAAAAAATCGGCAGTGTAAAATTATTTTTACCCAGAATAATTATATAACTAGCTTGTTTTCATATTAGGAATGTATTGGGATTTACATAAATACGCATGATATTGTGGTATTGGGTGGCTCTGTTCTCTGCGCCCCCTCCCTATTCGGCACCTGTCAAAGTCTTCAGAAAATAGACTGTCACATAGTGTCATTTGGTCAGCCAGGGGTAAAGATAACGCGGTCGGTTATCATCTGCATATGATGTTGCCTCATATCATGCGGAGGGAGGGAGGGACGGAGGAAGGGAGGAAGAAAGGAAGGAAGAGGGGAGGGAGGAAGGGAAGGAGGAAGTGGAAGGAAGGAAGGAAGAGGGGAGAGAGGGAAGAAAGGAAGGAAGGAAGGAAGGAAGGAAGGAAGGAAGGAAGGAAGGGGGAGGGAGGGAGGAAGAGGGGAGGGAGGGAGGAGATGGAAGGAAGGAAGGAAGAGGAAGGAGGGAGGAGGGAGGAAGAAAAGAAGGAAGAGGGGAGGGAGGGAGGAAGAGGGGAGGGGGAAGGGAGGGAGGAGATGGAAGGAAGGAAGGAAGAGGGGAGGGAGGGAGGAAGAAAGGAAGGAAGAGGGGAGGGAGGGACGGAAGGGAAGAGATGGAAGGAAGGAAGAGGGGAGGGAGGGAGGAGATGGAAGCAGGAAGGAAAGAAGGAAGAGGGGAGGGAGGGACGGAAGGGGAGGGAAGAGATGGAAGGAAGGAAGGAAGGAAGGAAGAGGGGAGGGAGGGAGGGAGGAGATGGAAGCAAGGAAGGAAAGAAGGAAGAGGGGAGGGAGGGAGGAAGGAAGGAAGAGGGGAGGGAGGGAAGGAGGATATGGAAGAGGGGAGGGAGGGAGGAAGAAAGGGGAGGGAGGAAGGGAGGGAGGAGATGGAAGGAAGGAAGGAAGGGGGAGGGGAGGGAGGGAGGGGATGGAAGGAAGGAAGGACTCCAGTGCGAGACAGTGACACCTATTCCTACTTCTTAGAGCGATCCCGAAGGCTTTGAAGGCCCTGAGATTTTCAGAAGAGCAAGGGTGGATGTACCATCCTTCTCCTGCCCCTGCCCGAGGGCACCTCTACACACGATCAGTGCCATGTTGATCCCGTGCCCCGACTGGAATCTGGACGAAACGGGGGTCCAGCGAATCTGAATCTTCTCGTCTTCTCTGGAGATGCTGTGTGACCGTCCTCTTAAGAAGGGGAAGGCTGGAAGCTGGGCGGCAATTGTCCAGCCCAGTTGAGTCTAGCGATGGGTTGCTTCAAGCCTCTCAATCTGGCCCCTGGCCTGGCCAGAGAAGGAAGGCCGTTGAAAGCGCATTTTCTAGCATGCCTTCCCTTCGCTAAGTAGGATTGTGTAGTAGTGAGCGGACAGGAGAGATGAGGATGCTGCCTCGACAGGAGAGGAGATTGAAACTCCTGGAGATTCTCTTATGTGCTTATATTTTATTTTATTTATTTATTTATTTTATTACATTTCTATACCGCCCTTTCCCGAAGGACTCAGGGCGGTTTACAGGGCAGATTAAAAAACCGAATACAAAAGTTAAAACAAGTTTAAAAGAAAGAATTGTATGTGCCCCTGTCAAATAAAACCCCATTAAAATAAAATTAATCCTCAGCCTGGGCCAGAGAGCTCAAAGAGCCAGGTCTTCAGGCCCCGGCGGAATGAACGGAGGTCGGGGGCAGTCCTCAGCTCCACGGGCAGCTGGTTCCAAAGGGCAGGCGCCCCCACTGAGAAGGCCCTATCCCTGGGTGTTACCGGCCGGCAATCTCTTACCAGAGGGACCCTGAGAAGACCCTCCCTGTGGGAGCGCACTGGACGAAGGGAACTCGATGCCGGCAGCAGGTGCTCCCTCAGATATCCCGGACCCAAGCCATTTCCCCAAGAATATCGCAACTCCATCCTTTTTGAACATTTTTCTACTGGCCATCCGGAATCAGCTGATGCCGGTCAACACTGCTAACATTGGGTGTTCTTGCTGTGACAGCAGATGGAAATGCAGCCATTTTTCACTATTGCTTTTAGAGTTAGACGATGCTGGGAGCGGGGGAATGTATCGGACGAGAGTCCAGCTAGTCATAACAACAATAACTCAGCCGTGGGAACCCAAGGTCATTGGGCCCAGAGCCGATTTTTTTGGCGGGCTGGAGAGCTGGGGAGGAAGCCCGCGCTTCACGCTAATTGGGGAATGTGATTTATGAATAATAATAATAAGAAGAATAATAATAATAATAATAATAATAATAATAATAAGAAGAAGAAGAAGAAGAAGAAGAAGAAGAAGAAGAAGAAGAAGAAGAAGAAGAAGAAGAAGAAGAAGAAGAAGAAGAAGAAGAAGGAGGAAGGGACCTTGGAGGTCATCTAGTCCAACCCCCTGCTAAGGCAGGAAACCGTATACCATTTCAGACCAATGGCTGGCCAGTCTCTTCTTAAAAACTTCCAGTGTTGGAGCATTCACAACTTCTGGAGGCAGGTTGTTCCACTGGTTAATTGTTCTAACTGTCAGAAAGTTTCTCCTTAGTTCTAGGTTGCTTCTCTCTTTGGTTAGTTTCCATCTGTTGCTTCTGGTCCTTCCTTCAGGCGCTTTGGAGAATAGCTTGGCTCCCTCTTCTTTGGGGCAGCCCCTGAGATACTGGAAGACTGCTATCACGTCCCCCCTCGTCCTTCTCTTCGTTAAACTAGACATACCCAATTCCCGCAACCGTTCCTTATATGTTTTAGCCTCCAGTCCCCCGATCATCTTTGTTGCTCTTCTCTGTACTCTTTCTAGAGTCTCGACATCTTTTTTGGAGGAGGGAATTGCGCTTTGCTACTAGGTGCCCAGGGGAGGGGAATTCAGTTTCTGGTTTCGACTATGGAGTGCCGATACTTGGTTTCTCAAAGAAAAGATTCTTTAAGGTCAATAATGCCCCGAAGTTCTTTTGAAGGGTTTCATCTGTCGGAACTGTGACAATGCCACTTTGGCCAGCTTTCTAGAAATTGCTCAGCCACGGAGCCACGGACGGTTCCACTGAACGGACGAAAGAAATACATGTGAGTTGGGCCGCAGTCCAGTGACACAAACCGAAATACATTTCTCCTTCATAAATTGAGATGTTGGTTTAGTTGGGTTTCGTTTGGATGTTTGTTGCTTCCGACGTTCTACGCACTAAATATTCTTGTAAATATGACAGTTTCTCCTCTAGAGATGTACATTTTCTGCTGTTGGGGCTCCAAGCATAATGGTGCAGTGCAATCAGTCACCCAGACGTAATATATTCATTGTTAGAGAGAAAATATATGCTAAAAGCAAGCTTGGCTTCATTACTCGGTGCATCTTGGCCAATTTGTTAAGCAATGCCGAAATAGATGTTTTCTATGTATGATTTCGTTAGCGTGGGAATATTAATTAGCTAATTCATTAAGCTAGTTCCGTGCACCCATTTTCTTATTGATCCCTTACTTCATTTCATTACAAGCTTCTATGAATAATCTTGAAATCTCTCTGAGGAATAAGCAGCTGGGAACCATTGTCATGCATGCAATACTTTGAACAAGAAGGAAAGGGAATAATATTTTATTGGATTATTATCACAGCCTCTTCATCATACAAAATAATTAAGATTATATTATAACAGTTCTGGCTATGCACATTAATCAACCCCGTAATTACTAGTTCTAAATTAAATTTGCAGCAGGAAAGAACTCATTGGATTTATTTTACGTATTGAACAGAGTTTAAATAACGGGCATATTCTATCCACTGTATCTATCTAGATATTAGATAGCCTGCCTGCTTTCCTTCCTTCCTTCCTTCCTTCCTTCCTTCCTTCCTTCCTTCCTTCCTTCCTTCATTTGTATCTTTCTATTATGTCTGTCTGTCTCTCTGTCTGTCCATAGGTCATAAAGGGGCCACAGTTCCCTATTCTGGCTCAGGAATTCTGGGAGTTGAAGTCCACAAGTCATAAAGGGGCCATAGTTCCCCATGCTGCCTGAGGAATTCTGGGAGTTAAAGTCCAGAAGTGATAAAGGGGCCACAGTTCCCCATTCTGGCTCAGGAATTCTGGGAGTTGAAGTCCATAAGTCATAAAGGGGCCACAGTTCCCCATGCCGGCTCAGGAATTCTGGGAGTTGAAGTACACAAGTCATAAAAAGGCCATAGTTCCCCATACTGGCTGAGGAATTCTGGGAGTTAAAGTCTATAAGTCATAACGGGGCCACAGTTCCCCATGCCAGCTCAGGAATTCTGGGAGTTGAAGTCCATAAGTCATAAAGGGGCCACAGTTCCCCATGCCAGCTCAGGAATTCTGGGAGTTGAAGTCCACAAGTCATAAAGGGGCCACAGTTCCCCATGCCAGCTCAGGAATTCTGGGAGTTGAAGTCCACAAGTCATAAAGGGGCCACAGTTCCCCATGCCAGCTCAGGAATTCTGGGAGTTGAAGTCCATAAGTCATAAAGGGGCCATACTTCCCTACCTCTGCTTAAAGAGATTCAGAAATTTTGGCGTTTACATTGGCAGAACCTTTGTTTGCAGCTCCCTTTTGAAGTACATTACTTGCCACATTAAGTTCATTAGAAGTATTAAACAATGAATAAAATCAAGGGAAATGAACCATTTTTATTAAAATGTGATGGCTATTTATTGAGCTAGGATGAATGACGAACAAAGCTACGAATTAGGTCATTCGACAATGAGAAGCTTTGAGGATTTTCGTTCCAGGGCATCCGAGATGGATGCAGCTCAATGTCATTAATATCTGAAGTGCTAATATTTTCATTTTCAGCACTTTAATCTTTTATTTTCTCTTTCTGTCTCTTTTGTTCTAAGGTCCTCTGAAACGTATCCCTGTAATGCGATCCTACGTATGATGGAAACTCCTTTTTTTTTTGTATGTAAATCTGTTCTTTTATACTCTTCAATTAGGCTGCAGTTTTTATCTGACTTCCAATATGATTTGAAACCTATGCTCCAGGATAGGTTGTTATCCTGTTTGGAGAGCTTTTGATTCTTTTCTCTCTCTCTCTCTTTTTTTTAACTAATTAAATTGTGTGGAAATTAATTAAAACCTTACTGCCAAAAAAATGAAAAAGAAAGAAAAGAAAAAAAAAGAAGAGAGAAAGAAGCTAGCATTTGAGCTGGGGACGTGACTGAACGTTTGAACAGCAGTGTAGTGCAGAAAGGGCCTAATCTGTTTTGTTGTGTTGTAGTTCCCCTTTAGAAAGTCAGGAGAGTCAGCAATTACTACACTGTACTAATTTCACGCGCTTTGAAGGAGAGGCACTAAAGAGAGGCATCACGCTGGGATGCAGGTTCCAATTATTGTGATTTGCAGACTGCTGATAACTATTCCACACACACCCCCCAAGCCCAATGCTGGTAGTCCTCAATTTACAATCAGTTGCTTAGTGACCAATTGAAGTTACAACAGGACAGGCTTCCCTGGGGTTAGTTATGACCCAGTTTTCTCTCTCTCTCTCTCTCTCTCTCTCTCTCTCTCTCTCTCTCTCTCTCTCTCTCTCTCTCACACACACACACACACACACACACACACACACACACACCTCCTGCGATCACATGACTACATTTTAAAACAGTTGGAAACAAGTCCACAGTCCTTTGTCATGTGTCCTCCGGTCATGTGACCGTGTTTCCATGACGGTTTTGCCCCAATCCAACAATAACTTCTTCTTTTGAGCAAAACCAGTGCAGTTTTTAACTTACGTCCAATACTATTTAGAATAGGATGGGATGGGACGGGATGGGATGGGTTAGAATAGAATAGAATAGAATAGAATAGAATAGAATAGAATAGAATAGAATAGAATAGAATAGAATAGAATAGAATAGAATAGAATAGAATAGAATAGAATAGAATAGAATATGGGAAATAATAAGAATAGAATAGAATAGAATAGAATAGAATAGAATAGAATAGAATAGAATAGAATAGAATAGAATAGAATAGAATAGAATAGAATAGAATATATGGAATGGAATGAAATGAAATAATAGAATAGAATAGGATAGGATAGGATAGGATAGGATAGGATAGGATAGGATAGGATAGGATAGGATAGGATAGGATAGGATAGGATAGGATAGAATAGAATAGAATAGAAAGGGACCTTGGAGGTCTTCTAGTCCAGCCCCCTGCTCAAGCAGGAGAACCTATACCGTCTCAGACAAGTGACTGTCCAGTTTCTTCTTTAAAACCTCCAGTGATGGAGCGCCCAAGATTTCTGGTGGCAAGCTGTTCCACTGGTTAATTGTCCTCACTGTTAGGAAGTTTCTCCTTAATTCCAGGTTGCTTCTCTCTTTGGTCAGTTTCCAACCATTGTTTCTTGTCCTGACTTCATGTGCTTTGGAGAATAACGTGACCCCACTCTGCCTTGTGGCAGCCCCTCAAATACTGGCAGACTGCTATCATGTCTCCTCTATTTCTTCTTTTCCTTAGACTGGCCAAACCCAAGTCCCGCACCCCTTCTTTGTATGTTTTAGTCTCCAGGCCTCTGATCATCTTAGGTGCTCTTCTCTGCACTTTTTCCAAACTCGCAACATCTTTTTTGTGATATGGTGACCAAAATTTAAAAGCTATGCTCCAGGATAGCTCATTATCCTATTTGTAGAGCTTTGATTTTTTTTTCAACTAATTAAGTTGTTTGGAAATTAATTAAAATCTTAATTAAAATCATAGCGGACTATTGTTTCACTTAATGACCATGGTGCTATGCTTAACGACTGCCATCAAAAACGGTCATTTAAATTGGTTGGTTACATGGGTGACCCAGTATACAACCATCATGCCTTACGACTTTGGCAGGCTCCATTACAGTCTTAAATTGAGGACTGCCTACGCCAGGGGTCTTCAAACCTGGCCCTTTTATGACTTGTGGACTTCAACTCCCAGAATTCCTCAGCCAGGCACGCTTTGAAGTCCACAAGTCTTAAAGTTGCCATGTTTGAAGACCCCTGGCCTATGCTTTGAAAACAGTCTAGACTCTAGTGTCTCCTAAGCCAGGGGTAGGCAACCTTGGCTCTTTTATGACTTGTGGACTTCAACTCCCAGAATTCCTGAGCCAGCCATGCTGAGGGGAAAGGGAGAGGTTTCCAAGCTGAGACATGCTGGCTCTGGAATTCTGGGAGTTGAAGTCCACAAGTCATAAAAGAGCCAAGATTGCCTACCCCTGGCCTAGGCCTAGGCCCCTTCATGACTCATGGACTTCAACTCCCAGAATTCCTGAGCCAGCCATGCTGAGGGGAAAGGGAGAGGTTTCCAAGCTGAGCCATGCTGGCTCAGGAATTCTGGGAGTTGAAGTCCACAAGTCATGAAGGGTCCCAGGTTGCCTATCCCTGTCCTAGGGTAAGGCAGGAATAAAAGCAGTAAGGCTAGAATTTCCCGAAATCCTATTTATTCTGCATCTTGTTCCTCAAGGTAGTCTCTTGATGCCTACCGATAGCTTACATGTTTCTCACTATTCTTTATTAAGAACCGTACTGGTTGTTTCATAATTACTCCACGAGGAATATTTTTTCTAACAGTCGGTATTAAACCACAGTCGCATTTGCCTTAATGCTGAAGAAAACATTTGATTTCATTGTATTGAATTATCTTTTTTAAATTCAGCAAATGACACTCACGTTGGCGGCAAGAAGAGACAGAATCGTAATTTTGGTTGCCATAATATAAAAAAAGATGTTGAGACTCTGGAAAGAGTGCAGAGAAGAGCGACAAAGGTGATTAAGGGGGCTGGAGGCTAAAACATACGAAGAACAGGTGCAGAAATGTCTAGTTTCTTAAAAGAAGGTCTAAGGGTGACATGATAGCAGTCTTCCAATATCTCAGGGGCTGCCCCAAAGAAGAGGGAGTCAAGCTCTTCTCCAAAGCACCTGAAGGCAGATCGAGAAGCAATGGATGGAAACTAGTCAAGGAGAGAAGCAACCTAGAACTAAGGAGAAACTTCCTGACAGTTAGAACAATTAACCAGCGGAACAACCTGCCTCCGGAAGCTGTGAATGCTCCAACACTGGAGGTTTTTAAGGAGAGATTATACAACCATTTGTCTGAATTGGTGTAGGGTTTCCTGCTTGAGCAGGGGGTTGCACTAGATGACCTCCGTGGTCCCTTCCAACTCTGTTCTTCTGTTAGAATCAGAGTCCGGCTGAACAAGCCAGAGAGTAAATGCAAAACAATGAACTTAGACAAGGGGAGAGGTCAACTTCCACTAAGACAAACAAGCAAACTTTGTGGCCTTCAGCTGAAATAGTCGCAGAAACTGGCTTGAAGGTTGTTTCCGTGAATAAACCTGGGCTGGCTTTTCCCATTCCCCCATTTCTGGGGGAATTTTTTTTTTGGAAGATGAATAGATGAGTTCAAGACTCAGGTAAATAAGGGGAAGACCAAAATTCTTTTATTTCATTCTGCCTAGTTTTTTTTTTCTTCCTTTTTTTTGCCGTGGGGGAAATTAATAATAATAATAATAATAATAATAATTTTATTTGTATACCGCCCTTCTCCCGAAGGACTCAGGGCGGTGAACAGGGCAACATATAAAAATACAAAGAATACAAACATTAAAAGAGATTAAACATGGTGCCCAGAAACTAACAACAATGAGTTAAAATACATTAAAACAATTAAAATCCCAACCCATCACCCATCGGGCCAGGCCGGCTTGTTCGAACAAGTAGGTCTTCAGATCGCGTCGGAAGGAGCGAAGGTCGGGCGCCATTTGCTTTTGTGAACAGGTTTGCTCCATCTTGGTCTGAGATTAGCTGTATCCTTGAAGGTGTAACATTTGAACCTTGGTTCCTAGCAATGCGCTTGCTGTCCTTTGAAGAAAGTCAACCCTTTAACCCGAACGGCCATGCTTTTATAACCAAAGGGGGGTCAGTAAGCCGAAAGCAAGAGAAAATATCATTTGTTCCCCAAAAGCTTCGGCTTTGTCTACAAGTTGAGGTTGCGTACGATTCCCCTAGGAGCTTTCTGCATTCCGATATAATTCTCTCGTTGAAGCGGAAGCCGATTTTTGCATGGAAGACAGACAATTAATCTTCATAAGCATGAATAAGTATATTTTTCCTCCATTTCACAAGGCTTCGTCTTGACGCAGAGAATTAAATGGGAGAATGGTTGGGGTTGTGGTGGGGTTTTTTTTTTTTTTTTTGGAGTAACAGTTATTTCAACGCAAACCCTGAAACATTTGTGTGAAGGAGGTAAAATCCTTTTTTTTTAATCTCTGAGCATCTGGCAGCCCAAAATAGCTTTTGCATTTCGCCTCACGCGAGGGATCGGCGGTGGGTGCCATTAGGTTCTTGGCCGTTCAGCCTTTCCTAAAGTAAATTTATTTCATTTATTAAACTTTGGGCGGCTTACCAAGAGTAAGAAGATAAACGTACAAACAGTTAAAAATGTAAAAATGATATAAAAATGCTGGAATCGAGAGGACGGATGGTAGGGGAGCCAGATAGATTCCTTTTCCTGTCAGCCGCCTTCCATGGAGAGTTCTCCCCTCAGGACTACAAGCAAGCCTGCAAAACAGGATTTGAGTATCTTCTGGAAGGCCGAAAAACTGGCCTTCTCCTCACTTCCAGTGGCAGAACAAGGAGGACAGAGAGAAAGGGAAACGTCTTCAAACTTGGCCCTTTGATGGCTTGTGGACTTCAACTCCCAGAATTCCTCAGCCAGCTTGCCTGGCTGAGGAATTCTGGGAGTTGAAGTCCACAAGTCATCAAAAGGCCAAGTTTGAAGACCCCCTGATATAGACTTTAAGAGGAGTGGACTTCAATTCCCAGAATTCCTCATCCAGCTTGCCTGGCTGAGGAATTCTGGGAGTTGAAGTCCACAAGTCATCAAAGGGCCAAGTTTGAAGACCCCCCTGATATAGACTAAGAGGAGTGGACTTCAATTCCCGGAATTCCTCAGCCAGCGTGCCTGGCTGAGGAATTCTGGGAGTTGAAGTCCACAAGTCATCAAAGGGCCAAGTTTGAAGACCCCTGTCCTAGTATGTCTAGTTTAATGAAGAGGAGGACGAGGGGTGACATGTTATCAATGTTCCCAATATCTCAGGGTTTGCCACAAAGAAGAGGGAGTCAAGCTATTCTCCAAAGCACCTGAAGGCTGAACGAGATTCAACGGATGGAAACTAGTCAAGGAGAGAAGCAACCTAGAACTAAGGAGAAACTTCCTGACAGTCAGAACAATTAACCAGTGGAACTACCTGCCTCCAGAAGTGGTGAATGCTCCAACACTGGAAGTTTTCAAGAAGAGACTGGACAGCCATTTGTCTGAAATGGTAGAGGGTTTCCTGCCTGAGCAGGGGTTTGGACTAGAAGACCTCCAAGGTCCCTTCCAGCTCTGTTTCTATTATTATTATTATTATTGTTGTTGTTGTTATTGTTAACAAGAAGGAAAGGGTTTTCTTACGATAACAGCAGAGATACCACCAACCATACAGGTAGTCCTCGATTTACAACAGTTCATTTAGTGACCAAAGTTACAACGGCATTGAACAAGTGACTCATGACCATTTTTCACACTTTACGACCGTTGCAGCATCCCCGTGATCATGTGATCAAGATTCAGATGCTTGGCAACTGGCTCATATTTATGATGGTTGCAGTGTCCTGAGGGCTGACGTGATCCCCTTCTGTGACCTTCTGACAAGCAAAGTCGATGGGGAAGCTTTAACAACCGGATTACTAACTTAATCACTGCAGTTATTCACTTAAGAACTGCGGCAAGACAGGTTGTTAAAATGGGGGAAAACTCACTTAACAAATGTCTCACTTAGCAACATAAATTTTGGGCTCAATTGTAGTCACACGTCGAGGACTACCTGTATAGGAATAAAGAAATAATTTAGGTGCAGTATCCGGGAATGCTTTGGGAAAGGGCAGAACTATCTCCATTTTGACCTCTTCAGTCTATAGAACAGAACAGAAGAACAGAACAGAACAGAACAGAAGAATAGAATAGAATAGAATAGAATAGAATAGAATAGAATAGAATAGAATAGAATAGAATAGAATAGAATAGAATAGAATAGAATAGAATAGAATAACAGAGTTGGAAGGGACCTTAGAGGTCTTCTAGTCCAACCCCTTGCTCAGGCACGAGACCCTACACCATTTCAGACAAATGGTTGTCCAACCTCTTACTGAAAACCTCCAGTGTTGGAGCATCCACAACTTCTGGTGGCACGGCGTTCCACTGATTAATTGTTCTAACTGTCAGGAAATTTCAAACATTTTATTGGAGAAATCAGTACAGGAAAAGCATCTGTGGTCATCAGAAGAAATTAACAACTAAATAAGACATAAAATTATAAGTTTGAGAAGAACAGCTACAAGAGCTCTACAAGAGAGAGAGAGAGAGAGAGAGAGAGAGTTATCTGATAGATATGTGCAGAAAAACGGGAAGAGTTTGACCGAATTAATGAACTTTTTCATTTGCCTCTTTGCGCAGAATAGCTCCAAACGCTAGTTTGGTAAGCCTGCAATGTCCAAAGTGGGAACATAAAATTCAGGGTTAAAAAAGGGAACAGATGACATTTTAGTCTAAACAGGCTAATTAAGCCGGGGCAAAATCCTTGCCTCCTAATGGGAAATCATTAAATCCCAGTTCTTCGCATGCTACTAACTGCCGTTTGGTGACTCCCCCTAATAGAAAAACATGCCTGCATAGTCACCGTACTTTCAAACACAGCCCTTGCAATTTATCTCGCCTTATCCTATTTTATCTGCTTACAATCCTCGCTTGGAAGCCTGACCCAAATTTAAGTCAACTCTGGGCAAGATGCAATTAAAACCAATGCAACGCTTGAAAGCAGGCAAAAGAGGAAGCACAAGGAAAGGAGTAAATACCCTCACCCAGGGGTGTGCAACTTTAAAACTTTGGGTCTTCAACTCCCAGGATTCCCCCTGGTTGGGGAATTCTGGGAACTGAAGTCCACAAGTCTTAACAGTTGCCAAGGTTGGACACCTCTACCCTTATCCAAACAAGCAGCGCATACCAAATGGACACAGCTTGACCTATCCTGGAACTTGCAAAACAACAACAACAACAACCCCAACCTAAAATACTTTCCCCCAAAAAAACATTTAGAAACTTGCATGTCCGGGTGCAGCTCAACCTCCAGAGAACTTAATTCCAAAGAGAAGGACAGTTTCATGACTTTAATGATCTAACTGAGGAGGGCATGGTGGCTCACGTGGTTAGGATGCTGGGATGGCGGCTGTCCAACCTGTCCTTGGCAACCTCCAGCAATGGAGACCCACAATTCCAGGAGGCAAACTGTTCCGTTGATGGATCGTTCTTCCTGTCAGGAAGTTCCTCCTTCGTTCCAGGTTGTCTCTCCCTCTGAGGAGCTCCATCCATGGCTTCTTGACTGGCCCTCGGATGCCGTGGAGAGGAAAGCATCATCCTCTTCCTTCTAGCAGCCCTTCAAGTATTTGTAACATGGGATCTTCCCTAAGTGAGAGGGACCTCGGAGTCCTAGCGAACGATCACTTTACTATGAGCCAGCAGTGTGCAGCAGCAGCAGCAGCAGCTGCCAAAAAAGCCAATACAATCCTGGGTTGTATAAGCAGAGGCATAGAATCAAGATCACACAAAGTATTATTACCGCTTTACAAAGCCCTAGTGAGACCGCACCTGGAATACCGCATCCAGTTTTGGTCTCCACGTTAGAAAAAAAAGATGTTGAGACTTGGAAAGAAGTGCAGAGAGGAGCAACTAAGATGATTAAAGGCCCGGAGACAAAAACATACGAAGAACAGCTGCGGGACTTGGGTTTGGCTAGACTAAAGAAAAGAAGAAATAGGGGAGACACCGTAGCAGTGTTCCAGTATCTGAGGGATGCCACAAAGAAGAAGGGGGCCAGGTTGTTCTCCAAAGCACCAGAAGGAAAAGATGAGAAACAATGGCTGGAAACCGACCAAAGAGAGAAGCAACCTGGAATTAAGGAGGAACTTCCTAACAGTGAGGACAATCGTCCAGTGGAACAGCATGCCACCAGAAATCATGGGTGCTCCATCACTGGAGATTTTTAAGAAGAGAGTGGACATTCACCTGTCTGAGACGGTGTAGGTTCTCCTGCTTGAGCAGGGGGCTGGACTAGAAGACCTCCAAGGTCCCTTCCAGCTTCTATTCTATTCTGTTCTATTCTATTCTATTCTATTCTATTCTATTCTATTCTATTCTATTCTATTCTATTCTATTCTATTCTATTCTATTCTATTCTATTCTCCAATATTTCTTCTCTTCTCTTCTCTTCTCTTCTCTTCTCTTCTCTTCTCTTCTCTTCTCTTCTCTTCTCTTCTCTTCTCTTCTCTTCTCTTCTCCTCTCCTCTCCTCTCCTCTCCTCCTCTCCTCTCCTCTCCTCTCCTCTCCTCTCCTCTCCTCTCCTCTCCTCTCCTCTCCTCTCCTCTCCTCTCCTCTCCTCTCCTCTCCTCTCCTCTCCTCTTCTCTTCTCTTCTCTTCTCTTCTCTTCTCTTCTCTTCTCTTCTCTTCTCTTCTCTTCTCTTCTCTAGTCCAATATCTATTCTATTCTATTCTATTCTATTCTATTCTATTCTATTCTATTCTATTCTATTCTATTCTATTCTATTCTATTCTATTCTATTCTCCAATATTTCTTCTCTTCTCTTCTCTTCTCTTCTCTTCTCTTCTCTTCTCTTCTCTTCTCTTCTCTTCTCTTCTCTTCTCTTCTCTTCTCTTCTCTTCTCTTCTCTTGTCCAATATCTATTCTATTCTATTCTATTCTATTCTATTCTATTCTATTCTATTCTATTCTATTCTATTCTATTCTATTCTATTCTATTCTATTCTATTCTATTCTATTCTATTCTATTCTATTCTATTCCTTAGGCTAAATATATCTACCATATTTCCCCAAAATCTAAGACTGGTTCTTATATTCATTTCTGCTCCAAAAGACGCACTAGGGCTTATTTTCCGATTAGGTCTTATATTCGAAGAAATACGGTAATAAACGCCTCTGTCTGGCTGGCCGTCTTAACTAGGGTTTATTTTGGGGGTGGGGCTTATATTACCAGCATCCTGGAAAAAAAAATCATGTTGGAGCTTATTTTCCGTTTGGGTCTTGTTTTGGGGGGGAAATAGTGTACCTCAGGGATAGTTCGTTTAGTGACCGTTCAAAGTTGCACCCCCACTCAAATGAGTGACTTCTGACCATTTTTCGCACTTAACGACCGTCGCAGCATCTCCACGGTCACGTGATCAAAATTCAGATGCTTGGCAACTGACTCATATTTATGACGGTCGCCGTGTCCCAGGGTTACCCGAAAGAGAAGGATGTAAGCTGCTCAGGGTCTTTTTTTTTTTTTTTTTTGAACGACACACAAATACAGATCAATAAATTTGATTTACACATTCACACCTGTTTGTCTTCTCCACCTATCTCCCCTGCCTTTAATCAGCCTCATAACTCACGGGAACAATTAAAATGATCAGCCCAGCAGAGAGATAGAAACAGACCATGGGTTTCTTGCTCTTCCCTTATTGTAAGATACTAAGGCTGTTTTCTAGCTTATTCTACTGGGAGGTAGAGGAGGAGCTGGCCCTGGGCCAAATATTGATTAGCAATCTTGAATTGGAACTATGGGATAACTGCAGTTAAAACAATTTCATCCCATCAGCTTGGAAAATCAATTAAAAGCACACTAGTGTGCATACCGGATATATATATATATATATATATATATATATATATATATATATATATATATATATATATATATGTATGTATGTATGTATGTATGTATGTATGTATGTATCTATGTATCTATGTATCTATGTATATGTATATGTATATGTATATGTATATGTATATGTATATGTATATGTATATATATATAAAAGGTAAAGGTTCCCCCGCACATGCGTGCTAGTCATTTCCGACTCTAGGGGCCGGTGCTCATCTCCGTTTCAAAGTCAAAGAGCCAGCGCTTGTCCGAGGACGTCTCCGTGGTCATGTGGCCGGCATGACTAGATGCCAAAGGCGCACGGAACGCTGTTACCTTCCCACCGGAGTGGTCCCTATTTTTCTACTTGCATTTTTACGTGCTTTCGAACTGCTAGGTTGGCAGAAGCTGGGACGAGTAACAGGCGCTCACTCTGTTACGCGGCACTCGGGATTCGACCCGCCAAACTGCCGACCTTCCGATCGACAAGCTCAGCGTCCTAACCCACTGAGCCACCGCGTCATATATATATATATATATATATATATATATATATATATATATATATATATATATATATATATATATATATATTATTTGGGTCTTTTTTTTTTTACCCTTCAGTGATATAAATACGGCATAAAAAAAATATCTAACCACAGATTAACCATTTCAGTGCTGCCGACAGAAATAAAAGGTAAGCTGAGTTAAACCCTCTCTGAACTCGTGGACAAATTCGATCCAATTTTAGTCTGTTTCTCTAGGGTTAAAGAACGGTGCTGATTCATGTAGCCTTGCACTTTCTAAAAAATATATATATATATATATTTATACAGGTAGTCCACAGGTCATGACCACAACTGACCCAAAATTTCTGTTGCTAATTGAGATAGCTGTTGAGTGAATTTTGCCCCAATTTATGACCTTTCTTTGCCACGGTTGTTAAGTGGATCGCTGTGGTTCTTAAGTTAGTAACACGGTTGTTAAGTGAATCTGGCTTCCCCCATTGATTTTGCTTGTCAGAAGGTCGCAAAAGGGGATCCCTTGATCCCGGGACACTGCAACCCGTCTCTACATGGGGCTACCCTTGAAGACCACTCGGAGGCTCCAACTGGTACAGAATGCAGCCGCGAGAGTTGTATTGGGAGTTTCCCGATACTCCCATGTTACACCTTTGCTCCGCGAGCTGCATTGGCTTACAGTTGTCTTCCGGGTGAGGTTCAAGGTGTTAGTAATGACCTACAAAGCCCTTCATGGCATGGGTCCGGAATACCTCAGGGAGCACCTGCGGCCGGCATCAACTTCCCTCCGCCCAGTACGCTCCCACAGAGAGGGCCTCCTCAGGGTGCCGCCGGTCAAAGAATGCCGACTGGTGGCCCCCAGGGGGAGAGCGTTCTCTGTGGGTGCACCGGATTTATGGAACCATCTTCCGGTTGAGCTCCGGATGGCGCCCGATCTTCGCTCTTTCCGGCGCGATCTTAAAACCCATCTCTTTAAACAAGCTGGCCTGGCCTGATGGGACGGGGTGGGATTTTTATAAATGGACTTCAATTTTTAATCTGTATTAATTTATTATGGGCATTGTTTAATCACGTTTTAATAATTTTTAATTTTTGTATCTAGTTTTTATGCATTGCCCTGTTCACCGCCCTGAGTCCTCCGGGAGAAGGGCGGTATATAAATTAAATAAATAAATAAATAAATAAATACAGGCCAGTTGCCCAGTTTTGATCCCACGACCAGGGGGATACTACAACAGTGTGAAAAATGGTCATTTTTCCCCCCGGTGTTGTTGTAACTTCGAACAGTCACTGAATGAACTGTTGTAAGCCGAGGACTACCTCGTTTGCGTGGTTTCTGTAAGTAGAAATTGGGCTCGAAAAGCTGATTCCTCGTCAGATTTTCTCTCCAAGTTCCTTGAAATTCAATGCCAACAAGCCTAATGTCCAGTTCCTAAGAAGGCTTTAAAGGAAGGGTGCCAGCACATCCAGTAAGAAAAAAAGCAAACATCCAATTTAATTTTGAACAAGAGCGGTTTTACCGCATCGCAAACAACAATAGCAAAAAAAAAAAAAAACCAACAACAACCCAACAACAACCAAGTCCCACAATTAATTGCATTAGCTTTGGTCAAGCTGAAAACAGTTTGCCAGACAGAAAATAACTTTGAAAGAGGCAGGGGATAAGCCCTTCCCTTTCCTGGCACACCCATCTGCTTTCGGTGCTGTGCATTGTACTGTTTTATGGACTCAGGTCTTGGGGACGAGGTCCAAATGACAAATTAATTCCAGCGTGGTAAATTGCATGTTATCTCTCAAATTCAGCTTTGCTATTTTTTATTTCTCCAGAGAATGCAAAAACCCTGCTGAGACAAGGGTATAATGGAAAAGAAATGATAACAAGACCCTCTTACTGCTTCTTATCCTTTACCATCTCCTAATTTTTGCTACACAGACAGACAGACACACACACACACACACACACACACACACACACACACAAAGATAGATAGATAGATAGATAGATAGACAGACAGACAGACAGACAGACAGACAGACAGACAGACAGATAGATAGATAGATAGATAGATAGATGGATAGATGGATAGATGGATAGATAGATATTAGAAGGGACCTTGGAGGTCTTCTAGTCCAGCCCCCTACTCAAACAGAAGGACCTATACCATCTCAGACAGGTGAATGTCTAGTCTCTTCTTAAAAACCTCCAGTGTTGAAGCACCCACAACTTCTGGTGGCAAGCTGTTCCACTGGTCCAGGGGTCAGCAACCTGAAACAGTGAAAGAGCCACTCGGAACCGGTTCCCTCACAAAAGGAAAAACTGGGAGCCGCAAAAAATGTGTGTACATGCACGTACATGCACACATGTGCAGAACAGGGTTTGACTGAAGAGTGGAGACAAGGCAAGATATGCACCTACCCTGCATATTTGAATTGATTGGTTGAACTTTTTTAGTCCCCCTTTTTTTTTGGACTGCATATGGCAGAGGACTGGGAGCCGCAGGAGACGGCTGAAAGAGCCGCATGCGGCTCTGGAGCCGCGGGTTGCAGACCTGTGCACTGGTCGATTGTCCTCACTGTCAGGAAGTTTCACCTTAATTCCAGGTTCCTTCTCTCTTTGATCGGTTTCCAACCATTGTTTCTCGTCCTTCCCTCTGGTGCTTTGGTGAACAACTTGGCCCCCCTCTTCTTTGTGGCAGCCCCTCAAATTACTAGAATACTGCTATCATGTCTCCCCTATTTCTTCCTTTCTTTAGACTAGCCAGACCCAAGTCTTGCAGCCGTTCTTCGTACTTTTAGTCTCAACACCTTTTTTGTGATACGGTGACCAAAAGTGGCTGCAGTATTCCAGGTGTGGTCTCACTAGAGTTTTAGAAAGCGGTACTTGGCGTGATCTTGATTTTTGGCAGCTGCTGCACACGGCTGGCTCATGGTTAAGTGATCATCCACTAGGACTCCAAGGTCCCTCTCTCAGTTGCTGTTTTTGAGCTGGGTCTCTCCCAATCTGTACTTACATCTTTGATTTTTCCTGCGTAAATGTACAACTTTGCTTTTCTCCACACTGAAACTCCTTTTGTTGGATAGGGCCCATTGTTCAACTTTGTCAAGATCTTGTTTGGATCCTGAGTTTGTCTTCTGCGGTGTTGGCTACACCTGCCAGTTTGGTGTCATCTGCAAATTTCTTGAGTTCCCCTTCAATTCTCTCATCTAAGTCATTGATGAAGAAATTGAAAGAGTACTGAGGTGAAGACAGAACCTTGTAGTACCCCACTGCTTACTTCTCTCCATGTGGATGTAGTGCCATTAAAGAGCCTTGGTGGAGCAGTGGACTAATGCCTCCTTAAGTAACACCAGCTGCCTGCAATTAGTGCAGGTTCAAGTCCCACCAGGCTCAAGGTTGACTCAGCCTTCCATCCTTCCAAGGTAAAATGAGGACCCAGATTGTTGGGGGCAATAAGCTGACTTTGTAATAATGCCGCTTGGGGGGGGGGGGCGAAAGCCCTAATAAGCAGGCATATACATAGAATGAAGGCTATTGCTAAGCACATTGGTTTGTGCTTCTTAGATTGTAAGCCGCCCTGAGTCTTCGGAGAAGGGCGGGATATAAATGGGATTTTAAAAAAAAAGAATACTCGTTGAGTACGGTTTGCCAGCCAGCTATAGATCCATCTGGTGGTGATGTCTATTCTTCTCTATATTATCTCTCTATATATGGAGAGAGAGAAAGAGAGAGAGAGAGAGAGAGAGAGAGAGAGAGAGAGAGAGAGAGAGAGAGAGAGAGAGAGAGAGAGATCTATCTATCCATCTATGCTGGCTCAGGAATTCGGAGAGTTGAAGTCCACAAGTCATAAAAGCGCCAAGGTTGCCTACCCCTGGCCTAGGCCTAGGCTGCTTTATGACTCGTGGACTTCAACTCCCAGAATTCCTGAGCCAGCCATGCTGAGGGGAAAGGGCGAGGTTTCCAAGCTGAGCCATGCTGGCTCAGGAATTCTGGGAGTTGAAGTCCACGAGTCATAAAAGAGCCAAGGTTGCCTACCCCTGGCCTAGGCCTAGGCTGCTTTATGACTCGTGGACTTCAACTCCCAGAATTCCTGAGCCAGCCATGCTGAGGGGAAAGGGAGAGGTTTCCAAGCTGAGCCATGCTGGCTCAGGAATTCTGGGAGTTGAAGTCCACGAGTCATAAAAGAGCCAAGGTTGCCTACCCCTGCCCTAGGCTGCTTTATGACTCGTGGACTTCAACTCCCAGAATTCCTGAGCCAGCCATGCTGAGGGGAAAGGGAGAGGTTTCCAAGCTGAGCCATGCTGGCTCAGGAATTCTGGGAGTTGAAGTCCATAAGTGATAAAAGAGGCAAGGTTGCCTACTCCTAGCCTAGGCCTAGGCCGCTTTATGACTCGTGGACTTCAACTCCCAGAATTCCTGAGCCAGCCACGCTGAGGAGAAAGGGAGAGATTTCCATGCTGAGCCATGCTGGCTCAGGAATTCTGGGAGTTGAAGTCCCCGAGTCATAAAAGAGCCAAGGTTGCCTACCCCTGGACTAGGTTAACTGCAGCTGCAGATGTTCGAAGTGGCAAGCGGGAATGCTGATGCCACAAATAATGTTATCTATAGCTGACCTTTAGATGACAGTTAGCTCCAGTTGAATGGGACTGGCAAATCAGGCAGGATCAAGCTTAATTTGTTTTGAATACATTTCACTAATTGATCTTTAAATTAGGTTCCCAGAGAGTTTGTTGATAAGCACTTTGAAGATGGATATCAGAGAGAAGGAAGCGGGGAAACTTGCTGTTGCAAGTTAAAAATGGCTTAATTTCAGGAGGATTTTGAAAGAAAGTTAATAGTACAACAGGCCGGTGTTGGCACAGCAATGAAATTGGCTTCAGATAATTAAACAGATATTCTACGGGTAGTCCTTGAACTTACAAACATTGGTTTAATCGTCGTTCAAAGTTACAACAACATTTTAAAAAAGTGACTTATCACCGACTTATCACAGGTGCACAGCTACAACAACAACTTGTTTGGTGACTGTTGAAAGTTACAACAGCACTGAAAAAAGTGACATGACTTTTTTTTCCCACACTTACAACTGTTGCAGCATCCCCGAGGTCATGTGATCAAAACTTGGATGCTTGGCAGCTGGCATGTATATACGACTGTTGCAGTGTCCCGGGGTCATGTGATCACCATTGGCAACCTTCTGACAAGCAAAGTCAATGGGGGAAGCCAGATTGATTTAACAACCAAGTTACTGACCTAAAAGTACAGTGATTCCCTTAGCAACTGTGGCGAGAAAGCTCATAAAAATGGGGGCAAAATTCACTTAACTTGGCTGCTTATTGTCTTGCAATATTAGGGGGAGTGCAGTGGTGAATAGAATGTGAAGGATGTGTGTATATAATGTATGTTCTTACTTGTGGTTTTTACTTGTGTGTAGTGTGCATTGTGGACAGCACTTAATTTCATTGTGGGTTACACAGTGGCAATAAAGATATTCTATTTCTATTCTATTCTATTCTGTTCTATTATTTCTTATTCTATTCTATTCTATTCTATTCTATTCTATTCTATTCTATTCTATTCTATTCTATTCTATTCTATTCTATTCTGTTCTGTTCTGTTCTGTTCTATTATTTCTTATTCTATTCTATTCTGTTCTGTTCTGTTCTGTTCTGTTCCGTTCCGTTCCGTTCCGTTCCATTCCATTCCATTCCATTCCATTCCATTCCATTCCATTCCATTCCATTCCATTCCATTCCATTCCATTCCATTCTATTCTATTCTATTCTATTCTATTCTATTCTATTCTATTCTATTCTATTCTATTCTATTATTTATTATTCTATTCTATTCTATTCTATTCTATTCTATTCTATTCTATTCTATTCTTTATTATTCTATTCTATTCTGTTCTGTTCTGTTATTTCATATTCTATTCTATTCTATTCTATTCTATTCTATTCTATTCTATTCTATTCTATTCTATTCTATTCTATTCTATTCTATTCTATTCTATTCTATTCTATTCTATTCTATTCTATTCTATTCTATTCTATTCTATTCCATTCCATTATTTCTTATTCTATTCTGTTCTGTAGAACCCTTTCCATGCAAGTATGGAATATATTGTGCATAAAATCTGTGGGCAGCAATGATTGACACTGTGCTGTTTTAAACGATTGCTTAAGATGAAGACCCTTGATTATCCCATATCAGAGATTCAAACTATTTCTCTCTGTGATTATGTTCATGAGGTAATTAGATGTTTGGGAGATCTGAGGGACCCCCCCCACTCCAATCCCTTAGCCGTTTTTCCTTTGTCTCTGACCTTGATGAGTTTTTCTGGTCATTGAAATCCTAAAAATTTGAAAGCTACATTTGAATGATTAACAAAAAACCTACCGTGAAGTCTTTTGAACTGAACTGAAGCAATTCAATACGGAAACGTCAAAGCAATGATTAAACGGAGATATAATAGTTGGCTTCAAAGGAGTCTCGTTCATCCTGTATTTCAGGATGGAGCTGTTAATGAAGTAAAATAAGTTATATGTTGCCTCCATTCAAAAACTGAGTACTTTTCTTCCTTTACCAACTGTTGCTTCAGCTCTTGATTGAACCTTATAACAGCGTTTCTTTAATTAATTAATGTTTTTCCTCCTTTATTTCTCACCCAGTAATAAGAAACAATTCTTCATTCCTTCATTAAGTTTTAATAATAATAATTTTAAAAAATGCAAGCTCAATGTTCGGTATCCTAACCGAAACACGTTGCTATTTCATTTTTTAAAATGTTCTGCTAATTAGATACATTAATACATAGCTATTAATAAAATAGGTATTAAAAGTCTTTCAGCTGAAGTACATTACTATTAATTTCTGCTTGGTTGGGTGGCCTGTAATATACGCCTATAGCAATGACCTTCTTTTCTCTTTTATATTGACCCAAATGCATTCAAGACGGGTTTTCATCACTGTTCTTCTGTTCTACGTAGATTCTCTCCTTGTTTAGTTTCCATCCATTGCTTCTTATTCTGCCTTCAGGTACTCTGGGGAATAAGTTGATCCCGTCTTCTTGGTGGCAGCCCCTCAAATATTGGAACACTGCTATCATGTCACCCCTAGTCCCCTGTCCAGTATAATAGAATAAAAAAGGTGGAAGGGACCTTGGAGGTCATCTAGTCCAACCCCCTGCTCAGGCAGAAGACCCTATACCATTTCAGACAAGTGGTTGTCCAGTCTCTTTTTGAAAGCCTGCAGTGATGGAGCACCCACAACATCTGAAGGCAATCTGTTCCACTGGTTAATTGTCCTCGTTGTTAGACAGTTTCTCCTTAATTCCAGGTTGCTTCTCTCCTTGATTGGTTTCCATCCGTTGCTTCTTCTCCTGCCCTCTGGTGCTTTGGAGAAGAGGTAGACCTTTTCTTCTTCCAGCATTGCCACTACACAACCCCACCACTGGCTGTCTCAGGCAGTTGGTTGAGCTCTTCTGGAAGACCTTTTAGCCCTTGGGTTGACTAGATCTGCACGTCACTCCAGTTATGTAGATGTTGATTTTTTTTGGCCATTATTATATGCTATGGTTGCATGTTTTGATAAATTTGCATATCAGCAAGAATCTTTTGATTGTATCAGAATAATAGATAGATAGATAGATAGATAGATAGATAGATAGATAGATAGATAGATAGATAGATGGATGTTGTTATTTTAATGCTGCAGTAGGCTTTGTATTTAGCAGTTCATTTGGTGGTTGTACACAGTAGACCTGTTGAGCGTTTATAGAATTTAGAATTTAATCCATCGAAGAGATTAAATTTTATTCCATCTTTTGGATGGGCAGTTTTCTCTTGAGTTTTTTTTTTTTTTTATTGAAAAGTTTTAAAATACAGTTTTCCCTTAAGAAACCCCCCTCCCTCCCTGCTCCCCCCCTACCTCCCCCCAACCTCCCACCCTCCCCCCCTCCCTCCACCCTCCCCCTCCCCCCCCCCCGGACTTCCCAGAGCTAAATACAAGGTATATATATGAAAAGCAATCATAAACAATCATATACTAACAACTATAAGTTCTAAAATCCATCACTCTCTAACTTATATAGGATAAGACACACAACAATATTAAATATATATAAAAAACTAGAATAAAAAAAAAAAAACGAAAGAAGACTTATTCAAATGCTACATAAAACTTCTTGACCCTATACTTGTTCTGGATAAACTCAATCCATTTTCTCCATTCCATAATATAGCGTTCTTGCGAGTGATCTTTCAGATAGGCCGAAATCTTCGCCATCTCAGCCAGGTCGGAAACCTTTAAAGTCCACTCTTCTATGATCGGCAGTTGCTCTTTCTTCCAGTACTGACCTATCAAAAGTCTCGCTGCCGTAATTAAATTCAACATCAACTTAGTGTCCACAACTGTAGCATCTGTAATTATTCCCAACAAGAAAAGTTGCGGACAAAACTTTATCCTCTGTTTAAAAATCTTCTGCATATTCCACCAGACTTTTATCCAGAAGGCCTTAACCCTTTTGCAAGTCCACCATATATGAAAATATGTTGCATCTTCATCACCGCACCTCCCAACATTTAGGCTGATAGTTCGGATACATACTTGCCAGCTTTTTAGGATCTAAATGCCATCTATAAAACATTTTATAAAAATTCTCTCTTAAGTTTTGAGCTTGTGTAAATTTTACATTCCTCACCCAAATCTTTTCCCACGTGTCCATTGTAATAACTTCCTGAATGTTTTGGGCCCACTTTACCATACAATCCTTAACAAGTTCTGTTTCTGAATCAATCTCTATCAACGCAAGATATATCCGTTTAATATGTGCTGGTCCCTGATTTCTAATTTGCTTTATCAAGTTTTCATCAGTCATTTTAAATCCATTTTTCTGGTCTTCTTTCCACCTGGCCCGTAACTGAATATATTGAAACCAATTTTGAACAACCTTCTCTTCTCGCAAGAGGCTATATGATTTCAAACACCAAACATTTCTTTCCAAGCTTAGGATCTCCTTATACGTAGTCACATCATGTTTGAGGCCAGCATGTATATTTTCTATTGCGTGTTTAGGAATTGCCCACAATGGTATCTTGCAGTCTGTCTTATGTCTATACTTCTTCCAAACTCTCAACAATGCCTGTCTTAAAATATGCATTCTAAACACATTGTCTACCTTCTTATCATACAACAGATATGCATGCCAGCCAAACAACAAATCATGGCCCTCAAGATTTAATAATCTCTCTTGTGACAAATTGATCCAATCACTTATTCCTACTAATGCAGCAGCATCATAATATAGTTTAAAGTTAGGCATTTTAAGACCACCTCTCTCACGAGTATCCTGCATAATCTTAAGTTTAACTCGTGGCCTTTTCCCTGCCCAGACAAATTTATTGATACCTCGCTGCCACTCCTCCAAGTTAGAATCTTTCTTAAGAATCGGTATCATTTGAAATAAAAATAAAAATTTAGGCAGGACATTCATTTTCACTGCTGCAATCCGTCCCAACAAAGACAATTGCAATTTTCCCCAACTCGCCAATTCTTTTTGAATTTTCCCCCACAATTTTTCATAATTATTTTTATATAACTTTGTATTAGAGGGCGACAAAAACACCCCCAAATATTTAACCCTTTTAACAATCTCAAATCCAGTTAGCCCTTCCAAGAGAGCCTTTTGCGAAATTGTCATATTTTTGGCCAAAATTTTAGTTTTCTGTATATTAACTTTAAATCCAGAAACCTTCCCATATTGTGTTATTATCTCCATGAGGTCCACAACAGAGTTCTCAGGCTGGGTCACTGTAACAACCAGATCATCTGCAAATGCTCTCAATCTATAATCCTGATCTCTAATTCGTATCCCTTTAATTTTTCCCGAATTCCGTATTTTAACCAATAATATTTCTAGTGTTAACACAAATAACAAGGGCGATAACGGACACCCTTGCCTTGTGCCCTTCTCAATATTACATACTTCTGTCAAACTATTGTTAACTATAATTCGGGCAGTTTGTTTTTGATATAATGCCCTAATCGGTTGCAAAAAATTTTCCCCAAAATCCATTTTGTCTAAAACTTTCAACAAAAATTGCCAATTCAATTGATCAAAAGCTTTTTCAGCATCTAAAAAAATTAGCGCCGCAGATATCTGGTTGTTCCTTTCCAAAAACTCTAACACATCAACTATATGCCTCACATTGTTTTTCATTTGCCTACCACTAATAAACCCCGTTTGGTCCCCATGGATCACCTGTTGTAGAACCCTCATCAGTCTATTAGCCAAAACCTTAGCAAATATCTTGTAATCTGTATTTAAAAGCGATATCGGTCTGTAGTTTTTAACTTGAGTAGCATCCTGGTCTTCCTTCGGAATCAAAGAGATAAAAGCTGTTTTCCAAGACGGTGGCACCTTTCCCCCCCTCTGAATTGTCTGAAACAGTTCCTTTAACGGCTTAATCATCTCAAATTGTAAATTTTTATAGTAGGCCGCAGTCAAGCCGTCCGTGCCTGGCGCTTTATCAACCTTCAATTCTTTAATTGCTGTAAGAATTTCTTCTTCTGTGATCAGATGATTAATCCCCTCTTTTTGTACTTGCGTAAGCACTGGGAAGCTAGCATTCTCCAAATATATATCGATATCTTTTACATTAATTTCCTCTTTAGTATATAGTTTCGAATAAAAATCCACAAAAGCATCCTTAATAAGATTCTGTTGAAACACAACCCTACCTTTGTACTCAATCTTGTCTATATTAGAAGCCCTTTGTTTTTTCCTCAGTCTATAAGCCAACCATCTGCCTGGTTTATTAGCGTTGCAGAAAGTATTGTGCCTAGCAAACCGCAGATTGGTTGCCACTTGATCTGCCAGTAATTTATCAAATTGTCCTCTTAGCAGTCTAATAGCCTGCTTAAGCTTCACATCCTCTGGATTCAAAATCAAAGCCTTTTCTTTTTCCTTTATTTCATTCTCCAATTCTTTCCTTCTAGATTCCACTACACGTCTATGTCTATTATTCATATATATCAACACCCCTCTCATATAGGCCTTGCTAGCATCCCAAACCATGTCCATAGAGGTACCTTTATTCATATTAATCTCAAAAAAATCTTTCATCCTCTGTTTACATTCTTCCACATTTCTCTGATTTCTAAACAAGTTCTCATTCACACGCCACGAACGCCTGTCTCTTTTCTCCTTATCAATCTCCAACCAAACTGGACTGTGGTCAGAAATAGTTCTTGCACAAATCTTCACCTTTTTAGTTCTCAGAAAAAAATCATTAGTCAACAAAATAAAATCAATCCTCGAAAAAGATTGGTGTCTATCAGAATAAAAAGTATAATCCTTCTCCTGTAAGTGTCTCTCACGCCAAATATCTCGCAATTCCAGGTCATCCTTCATTTCAAAAAAAGATGTAGGCAGTCTAGCATGACTTGGAATGCGCTTAAAAGCTCCAGCCTTGTCCAGCTGTACATCCAAAACACCATTCCAGTCTCCCATAAAAATAAAAGATTTATAATCCAACTGGGTAAGCTTTGTATGAAGTAAGCTAAAAAAATCAGCTTGTTGTTGGTTAGGTGCATATAATCCAACTAGAAGCGTCTTTTTACCTTCTAACAACAGCTCAATCATAACATATCTTCCATGTTTATCTGCTTCAATTAAGTCTGCTGTTAAGGCACTTTTAACATAAACAACCACTCCATTTTTCTTATTCTCTGCAGAGGCGACAAATTGCGTACCCAGTCTCGAGTTCAATAAATGCTTTTGATCCAAACGTCTAATATGCGTTTCTTGCAAACATATAACATCTATCTTAAATTGTTTTAAATATTGAAAAACTTTCTTCCTCTTCTGCGGTGAATTTAATCCATTAACATTCCAGGTTAAAAATTTAGTTGCCATGTACATCCTCAAAAAGCTCTTGGACCACAGCTTTGATAGGACTAACTTCCTTAGGCCGTGCTCCTCCCACAGCTTGACTATATGTACGTTGTGAAGAGTCTGAAGGCTTTTGCTGATCTTGTTCTTTTATTTTCTTTGCCCGTTTTAAAGCAGCACGTGTCACTCTTTGCTCTCTAGGATCATCCAAAGAAATTGTGGCTTGATCTCCTCCAGCACCAATTTCCTCTGTTTCCTCCCCTTGTTGTTCTTCTTCTCCAGATCCCTTTCCAGCTTCCAAAAGCGTTAATGGGGTTGCTTTTAAAACGTTATTGTAGAAATCCCGCGCTTGTTTCACAGTAATCAGCCTGTACCTTTTACCTTCATACATCACCATCAGCCCATCTGGAATCTCCCATCTGAACCTTATATCTCTTTGCTTAAGCTCTTGCACAAGAAATGTATAGTCCTTTCTTCCCCTTAAGATCCTTGGAGGAATTTCCTTTAAAACCAAGACTTCTTGTTCAGCAATCACGACCTTAGCATCATAGGCAGCTTGTATAACTTGATCTCTAATTTCTCTTTTTGCAGTTTTTTTTTCAGTTTGCTCAAGCAAGGTTACTTTTTGGAAAACGAAATCTCAATTGTTCAGGAGCGTTAATGACGGTCCTGATTAATTGGTGATGTTGAAGGGCATGCCAATTAAAGCTTTCATTGAATAATCAGTATAATTAATTAAAGGCTGCTGTTCCAGTCCTTTTTTTTTATTTACATGCTGCCATATGTAATGAACTTAGTCCTTAAGCAAAGACGTTTGGTCATACCTGAATGTGCATGTTATACTAATGTTGAAACCCGGGACTAACCCTTTGAGGCATTTCATATGTTTCCATAATTTTGGGATAAATTTGGGATCATTCATGAAATGAAATGTGGAAAATTTTGGAACAGATTTGGACTTTATGGGAACAGAAAGACAATGAAGTGTGGTACTGTGTGGTCTAGATTAAGGGTCCCCAACACCTGGTCAACTAGGGGTGACTTGATAGCAGTCTTCCAGTATTTGAGGGGCTACCACAAAGAAGAGGGGGGCCAACCTGTTCTTCAAAGTAGCACCGGAAAGCAGGACAAGAAACAATAGATGGAAACTAATCAAGGAGAAACCAACCTAAGGGGAGATTTTGTGACAGTGAGAACAATTAATCAGTGGGAATGGCTTGGTTCCAGAAATTATGGGGGCTCTATCACTGGAGGTTTTCAAGAAGTGAACGGACAACCATTTGTCCAATGTGGTATAGGTGTCCTACTTGAGAAGGGGGCTGGACCAGAAGACCTCCAAGATCTCTTCCAACTGTATTATTCTATTCTATTCTATTCTATTCTATTCTATTCTATTCTATTCTATTCTATTCTATTCTATTCTATTCTATTCTATTCTATTCTATTCTATTCTATTCTATTCTATTCTATTCTATTCTATCCCATTTTTCTATATCCTATCCTATCCTATCCTATCCTATCCTATCCTATCCTATCCTATCCTATCCTATCCTATCCTATTTTTCTATATTCTATTCTATTCTATTCTATTCTATTCTATTCTATTCTATTCTATTCTATTCTATTCTATTCTTCTATTCTATTCTATTCTATTCTATTCTGATTTAGCATATTTCAGGGTGAGGCAGGAATAAGATTAGCATTCACATTGAGGCGACTTTATTAGAAACCTCTTTCATATTCCATCAAGTTATATTTGGCAAGAGACATTTGATAGTTCTTTGGTTTGGGACAGTTCATTACTTGATGTCACTTATTCTCTTACATTGTTCAATGATTTGGACAACAACTTGTAAGATAGGATCCTCCTCCTTCTCCTCCTCCTCCTACTACTACTACTACTACTACTACTACTACCACTACTCATAATAATAATAATAATAATAATAATAATAATAATAATAAGAAGAAGAAGAAGAAGAAGAAGAAGAAGAAGAAGAAGAAGAAGAAGAAGAAGAAGAAGAAGAAGAAGTTGTTTGAAGGGACCTTGGAGGTCATCTAGTCCAATCCCCTGCTCAGGTAGGAAACCCTATACCATTTCAGACAAATGGCTGTCCAGTCTCTTCTTAAAAACTTCCAGTGTTGGAGCATTCACCACTTCTGGAGGCAGGTTGTTCCACTGGTTAATTCTTCTAAGTGTGAGGAAGTTTCTCCTTAGTTCTAAGTTGCTTCTCTCCTTGACTAGTTTCCATCCGTTGCTTCTTGTCCTGCTTTCAGGTGCTCTGGAGAATAGCTTGACTCCCTCTTCTTTGGGGCAGCCCCTGAGATATTGGAATGCTGCTATCATGTCACCCCTCACTCTTCTCTTCATTAAACTACACATACCCAATTCCAGCAACCGTTCCCGATATGTTTTAGCCTCCAGTCCCCCAATCATCTTTGTGGCTCTTCTCTGTACCCTTTCTAAAATCTCAACAACTTTTTTACATCGTGGTGACCAAAACTGGATGCAGTATTCTAGGTGTGGCCTTACTAAGGCATTGTAAAGTGGTATTAGTACTTCACGTGATCTTTATTCTATTCCTCTGTTAATGCAGCCTAGCACTGTGTTGGCTTTTTTGGCAGCTGCATATTGAAGTGATTGTCTACTAAGACTCCGAGATCCCTCTCACAGTTACTACTATTGAGCAAGGTACCGCCTATACTATACCTGTGCATTTGATTTTTCCTGCCTAAATGTAGAACCTTACTTTTTTCACCACTGAATTTCATTTTGTTAGATAGCGCCCAGTGTTCGAGTCTGTCCAGATCCTCCTGTATCTTAAGCCTATCTTCTGGAGTATTGGCTATTCCTGCCAGCTTGGTGTCGTCTGCAAATTTGATGAGTTCCCCATCTATCCCCTCATCCAAATCGTTGATGAAGATGTTGAAGAGCACTGGGCCCAGAACAGAGCCCTGGGGCACCCCACTACACACTTCTCTCCTTGTAGATGCGGTTCCATTGAGGACCACACTCTGAGTACGGCCTGTCAGCCAGCTACAAATCCATCTGGTGGTGATGCTATCTAACCCACATTTTTCTATCTTATCAAGTTGTAGGTTGTGATCTATTTTATCAAATGCCTTACTGAAGTCCAAGTAAATTATATCTACAGCATTCCTCTGGTCCACTAATTTTGTCACTTGGTCAAAGAATGCAATAAGATTTGTCTGGCATGATCTGTTTTTGACAAACCCATGTTGACTTTTAGTGATGACTTTGTTTGCATCAAGGTGTTTGCTGATTTGTTGTTTGATTATCTTTTCCAGAATCTTCCCAGGTATTGAGGTCAGGCTGATAGGTCTGTAGTTTCCTGGATCTATTTTTTCCCTTTTTTGAAGATGGGAACTACATCAGCTCTCTTCCAGTCCTCTGGTAGTTCCCCAGTGCTCCAGGATCTTTGAAAAATATAGTTCAGTGGTTCTGAGATCACGTCTGCCAGTTCCTTGAGAACCTTGGGGTGTAATCCATCTGGTCCTGGTGATTTGAACTCGTCTAGGCTGGACAGGTGCTCACTTACCATTTTCTTGCTATCTTAACTTGCGTTTCTATTCTGTTTTTTATAGCACTGGTTTTGGTAGGTTGCACTGTTTTTTCCCTTTGTGTAAAGACAGATGCAAAAAATGAATTAAATAGTTCTGCTTTCTCCCTGTTGCTTGTCACCTTCTTGCCACTTTCCCCCACTAACGGACCAATCATTTCCTTAACTTTTTTCTTGTTTTTTATATGTTGAAAGAAACTTTTTTTGTTATTTTTGACTTTGGTCGCAAGCCTTAGTTCATTTTGAGCCTTAGCTTTCCTCACTTCATCTTTGCAGGCACGGGCTATTTGCTGATATTCTGCCTTAGTTATGTGCCCCTCTTTCCACTTCTTATACTTGTCCTTTTTATGTTTCAGTTTATCAGAAAGTTCTTTATGCAGCCATGCTGGTTTCTTTTGAGAGCTGTTATTTATCTTCTTTGTTGGTATTGTGCTAGACTGGGCCTTTATTATCTCACTTTTCAAAATTTCCCAAGCTTCTTGAGTTGTTTTCCCCTTTAGGATTCTCATCCATGGAATTCTTCCCAAGGTCTCTCTAAGTTTAGCACTGATGATGTTACCTAGCTGAGTAATGAAACATCCTCAAGAAAACAACCCAGCTCAGAGAGCACCAAGGACCCCACAGTCTTCCTCCTCCTCCTCCTCCTCCTCCTCCTCCTCCTCCTCCTCCTCCTCCTCCTCCTCCTCCTCCTCCTCCTCCTCCTCCTCCTCCTCCTCCTCCTCCTCCTCCTCCCTCTCCACATAACCCATTCCCTTCTAGCACTGATGATGTTACCTAGTTGGGTCATGAAACATCCTCAAAAAAACAACCCAGCTCAGAGACCACCGACCCCTCATTTCAACCCTGATCTACAAATCTTCTTCTTTATTACCAGTGTGAACTAGAATGTTATTGTAAATTAGAACAAAGCCTCTGTTTTTCATTCTTACTTGAATGGGAAATCATACAGCAGGTGCCTGAATTTCCTCCAAAAACCCAAGTTTGGAGATCGTTTTTGACTTGGCTTCGCTGTCCATATTTAGACATTTGATTTTATTTGTCCCCTAAAACAATATTAACCAGGCTGCGGGGTGCGACTTCAGTTTCATTATCTGTTCGATGTTAAAAGAGTTTTTACTGGAATAGGCATTTTTATAACGTTTATCATGTTGTTATTGCTGGCTCTTAATTATTCATTTTAGTATTATGGCTTTATGCAACTGTATCACTAATTTATAGGCTGGAAGCTTCTTTGAGAGGCTTTCCTCCACAACAAAAAAATGAGGTTTTTTTTTTCCTTTCAAAAGCAAACAGACCGGGACACCTAAGGGACTCTCTTTGTACCATCTTCTCCAGTCCTTCAACTGGAGTGTTTCCAGCATCCCAATGAGGTCTGAAGTGCAGCTGACATGTATACCAGACGGGGATGTTTTGCACAGCTCTCTCTTCGCTTCCAAGCCCTTGCCTTGCAGGGCTTGGTGAAAATATTCTTTTCAGCCATCAGTTAATAATATTGATCCGGTCAATGGTCAGCAAAGTTTAAAAAGAGCAGAGCGAAGCAAATAAAGACAATAATGTACGCTAACAATTGCCCGGATGAAATCACAGAATATGACATGCATTCCTCCATTACTATGCTTAAGGAAATATCTCACCTTCCTGGCTGAGGATCACCTAGTGGTGCCTTGTTCCAAATGTGCTTTTCCAAGAGTAGCCACAATGGCACAATCTGGCTGTGCGTGATGCTTTGGGAAGTGCCTTGAATTTGTTAGTACAGGGGGGAAACAGAATGTCTGCCTGTCTCTCTCTCACCTGTGTCTATCATGATTATCTCTTTCTCATTTAAAAAGAGCCTTGGTGGAGTAGTGGGCTAATGCCTCCTTAAGTAACACCAGCTGCCTGCAATTAGTGCAGGTTCGCATCCCACCAGGCTCAAGGTTGACTCAGCCTTCCATCCTTCCGAGGTAGGTAAAATGAGGACCCAGATTGTTGGGGGCAATTAAGCTGACTTTGTAATAATGCCGCTTGGGGTGTGTGTGAAAGCCCTAATAAGCAGGCATATACATAGAATGAAGGCTATTGCTAAGCACATTGATTTGTGCTTAGATTGTAAGCCGCTCTGAGTCTTCGGAGAAGGGCGGTATATATATATAGATAGATAGATAGATAGATAGATAGATAGATAGATAGATAGATAGATTGATATATTGATATATATATATATATATATATATATATATATATATATATATATATTGATATATATATATATATATACTGCTCAAAAAAATAAAGGAAACACTTAAACAACACAATGTACTGTATTTAATAGTAGGATGTCTTATCTTGTGTTCCCTTTATAATAAGATTTGTCCCGTTTTTGGGGCCCAGTAAGGTATTCTAAATACTTAACACACACACACATATACACATATATACACACACACACACATATATATATACATACATACATACACACACATATACACATACATACATGTATGTGTGTGTGCATCATCTGCTGTCTGCTATCTATATAAACTTTCTGTGATTCTCTTTCTCTCATTTATCTATATTTCTACCTATATCTATATTTCTCTATCTGCATTTATATCTCTGCATCTGTAGGTATCTATATCGACCAGCCATCTGTCATCTATCTGCATCTGTCTATGATCTTTCTATCTATGATCTGTCTGTTTATCTCTCTCTCTCTCTCTCTCTCTCTCTCTCTCAATACACACACACACACACATATATATAATCAATATATCTACCTACCTCTATTCATCTATCTATCTGTCTGTCTATATCTATCTATCTATCTGTCAATCATCTTCCTATATCTATCTGTCTATCTGTGTCTATCTATCCATCCATTCTGTCAATTATCTGTCTGTCTGTCTGTCTATATCATCTATCTATCTATCTATCTATCTATCTATCTATCTATCTATCTATCTATCTATCTATCTCTATCCATCTGTCTATATCATCTCTCTATCTTTATATCATATATCTATCCCTATCTATATCTCTATCAATCTATCCATCCATCTCTCAATCATCTGTCTTGTCTGTCTATATCCACCTGTCTGTCTATCTATCTGTCTGTCTATATCCATCCATCCATCCATCCATCCTCTATCTGTCTATTTATCCGTCCATCTCTCTGTCAATCATCTGCCTGTCTGCCTGTCTGTCTCTTCATAGCCAATGAGATCGAGGGGGTGGGAGTGAGGTGGACCAACCGGCCCCTGAGCCCACCCATCTGGAACTGCTCCGCTCCTCTCAGCCCCCAGTTGCCGGTCAGAGCTGCGGCCATTGACTCCTGAGGAATTGCAGCAGGGATGGCTCATTTGGCCTGAATGCTGCTTTCTTTTTTTCCATGCTGCATCTTGCTGGGGGGGAAATCTCATTTAAATAATGGTGTTGCAGTCTGCAAGGCAGTTTGCTGAGGCGTTATAGCAATATTGGTAATGACAAAAAATATCGAAACGTGGATTGAGTTGTGGTAATTTAAAGAGGCAAGATGACTTATTTATCACTAAGAATTACTATATTCCAAAATGAGATCTGCATTCCCCCTTTTTTTTACAAACAAACAAACAAACAAATGCTTGAAGCAAATTTTTAAACAAGTTTCCTCATTAATTTTCAATTTGTAGTGTACATTAAGAAGAAACATTTTAAATCATCTGGGGATGGTTCAGCAAAGATTTATGTCTTATTTCTGATATTCTTTTGCTTTAAGAAAATAGACAAACAGGAGAAGATAGGCTATGTTCAAATACGTAATTATACAGCTTCTTAAGATAATGGCTTTAAATATTAGAAAGAGAGAATGCATTATGCATTACAGCAGGCTCTGGCAAGGAACAACCCTTGCTGTGAAATGAGGGGAAAAAAATTAAAAGGAAGGGGGAAATGTTGCATTTTCGATTAAAGTTATGTTCCTCTATTTCAGGAACATAAAATAAAACTAGCTTGTCATGTGACTTTCAAATTATCTTTTTTTTAAATGAGTCCCCTACAAGAAGGAGAAGTGGGGGGAGGAAGAAGGAAGAAGGATAATGAGGAAGGAAGGAAGGAAGGAAGGAAGGAAGGAAGGAAGGAAGGAAGGGGAGAAAGGAAAAGGAAGGAAAGGAAGAGAGAGGCAGGAAGGAAAGGAAGGAAAGGGAGGAGAATAAGGAAGGAAGGGAAGAAAAGGAAGGAAGAGAGGCAGGAAAGGAAGGAAGTAGGGGAGGAGAAGAAGGAAGGAAGGAGAGTAAGGAAGGGGGAGAAGGAAAAGGAAGGAAGGGGAGAGAGGCAGGAAGGAAAGGAAGGAAGTAGGGGAGAAGAAGAAGGAAGGAAGGAGAATAAGGAAGGGAGGGATGAAGGAAAAGGAAGGAAAGGAAGAGAGAGGCAGGAAGGAAAGGAAGGAAATAGGTGAGGAGAGGAAGGAAGGAAGGAGAATAAGGAAGGAGAAGGAAGAGGAAGGAAAGGAAGAGAGAGGCAGGAAGGAAAGGAATGAAGTAGAGGAAGAGAATAAGGAAGGGAGGGATGAAGGAAAAGGAAGGAAAGGAAGAGAGGCAGGAAGGAAAGGAAGGAAGCAGAGGAAGAGAATAAGGAAGGGAGGGATGAAGGAAAGGAAGAAAGAGGCAGGAAGGAAAGGGAGGAAGTAGGGGAGAAGAATAAGGAAGGAAGGAGAATAAGGAAGGGAGGGATGAAGGAAAAGAAAGGAAAGGAAGAGAGGCAGGAAAAAAAGGAAGGAAATAGGTGAGGAGAAGAAGGAAGTCAGGAGAATAAGGAAGGGGGGAAGGAAGAGGAAGGAAAGGAAGAGAGAGGTAGGAAGGAAAGGAAGGAAGTAGAGGAAGAGAATAAGGGAGGGAGGGAGGAAAGGAAGAAAGGCAGGAAGGAAAGGAAGGAAGTAGGGGAGAAGAATAAGGAAGGGAGGAGAATAAAGAAGGGGGAGAAGGAAAAGGATGGAAAGGAAGAGAGGCAGGAAGGAAAGGAAGGAAGTAGGGGAGGAGAAGAAGGAAGGAAGGAAGGAGAATAAGGAAGGGAGGGTTGAAGGAAAAGAAGAGAGAGGCAGGAAGGAAAGGAAGGAAGTAGAGGAAGAGAATAAGGAAGGGAGGGATGAAGGAAAAGGAAGGAAAGGAAGAGAGAGGCAGGAAGGAAAGGAAGGAAGCAGAGGAAGAGAATAAGGAAGGGAGGGATGAAGGAAAGGAAGAAAGAGGCAGGAAGGAAAGGGAGGAAGTAGGGGAGAAGAATAAGGAAGGAAGGAGAATAAGGAAGGGAGGGATGAAGGAAAAGAAAGGAAAGGAAGAGAGGCAGGAAGAAAAGGAAGGAAATAGGTGAGGAGAAGAAGGAAGTCAGGAGAATAAGGAAGGGGGGGAAGGAAGAGGAAGGAAAGGAAGAGAGAGGTAGGAAGGAAAGGAAGGAAGTAGAGGAAGAGAATAAGGGAGGGAGGGAGGAAAGGAAGAAAGGAAAGGAAGGAAGTAGGGGAGAAGAATAAGGAAGGGAGGAGAATAAAGAAGGGGGAGAAGGAAAAGGATGGAAAGGAAGAGGAAGGCAGGAAGGAAAGGAAGGAAGTAGGGGAGGAGAAGAAGGAAGGAAGGAAGGAGAATAAGGAAGGGAGGGTTGAAGGAAAAGAAGAGGGAGGCAGGAAGGAAAGGAAGGAAGTAGAGGAAGAGAATAAGGAAGGGAGGGATGAAGGAAAAGGAAGGAAAGGAAGAGAGAGGCAGGAAGGAAAGGAAGGAAGTAGGGGAGGAAGAAGAAGGAAGGAAGGAGAATAAGGAAGGGGGAGAAGGAAAAGGAAGGAAAGGAAGAGAGGCAGGAAGAAAAGGAAGGAAGTAGGGGAGGAGAATAAGAAAGGGAAGGAGAGGAGAGGAAAGACACATACAGAATAATTGTTTGCAATTATTTGGGTGCACAGAACGTCTTCCGACGTGACAGGGGCCTCTCCTACCACTTTCCCCCTTCTTGTCAGGAAGAGCCACCCTTTTTCCTTGTGGTTCATGGCTTCCTTCTTTACACACGCTCGGGGTAGTGCCGGCCACTGTCTGGGTCAGGAAACCCAGAAACCAATCTCTCTCTCTCTCTCTCTCTCTCTCTCTCTCTCTCTCTCTCTGTGTGTGTGTGTGTGTGTGTGTGTGTACGAGCCCAGCACTTCCTGTGACACCAGTGAGGGTGCAACCTTCGCTCTCAGATCCTTTTCCCGCCAACTGGCTATTATTCACGCGCAGACAGATTTAACAAAACAACAACGACAACCCTTCGAGTTGGCACAAGATGACCATCCAAGTTTATTATCTGCCCAGAAATAGGGGAAGAGGCAAGGAATTAAAACAGTGCTCCTTAATGACGTTTTCCCTGGGCTGTTTAAGAACCGTCTTTTTTTTTTTCCATTTTCTTCAGCCGTCGACGCTAAACAAGGTTGCAATGGCTAAGGGAAAGATTACGTCATAATGCGATATCAAGGTATTAAAACCCCAAGGATGGCATAAAATATTCTTTCGGTTCCCGACGTGCACCTATTAACAACAAAAGTGTTACTCAGTCATGGAGCAACAGACAGATTGTTTGCCTCTTAATTGTACATTGTACATTGATGTTTCGGAGGTTCTGTTCAGCAGATGCCTCTGTATCGGGAGGCTGAGCCTGTATAATCTGTTCCATTATTATCACTTCGTTTAATTAATCAGTTGCTAAATGTATTAATTAGGCCCCCAAGCAGTACCTGGCAGGAACCGTGAAGCAAAAATTCAGAGGGAGCCTCTTGTGTTTCTCCAAAGATTTGGAAATAACAATATACAGGTAGTCCTCGGCTTATGCCATTCATTTACTGACGGTTCGAAGTTACACAGCACCCAGAAAAGCGACTTACGACTATTTTTTCACACTTATCGACCGTTGCGGCCTCCCTGCGGTCACGTGATCCAAACAGATGCTTGGCAATTGATTTTCACATTTATGGCGGTTGCCGTGACCTTGTTCGTCACCTTCTGACGAGCAAAGTTTCACTTAACAACTGTTTCACTAACTTAACAACTTCCGTGATTCACTTCTGTCATAAGAAAGACCGTTAAACGGGGCAAAACCCGTATAACAACTGTCTCACTTAGCACAGAACTTTTGGGCCCTGTTGTGGTTGTAAGTCTGGGACGACCTGTAGTTTGATATTCCTATATCTGGAACTGAGTTTAGTTCGCCCAACCAGGAACCAGGATTTCATTCAACCTACATGGAATATGGCTATACGGTTAGTCCTCGACTTAACGACCACAACTGAGCACAAATTTTCCAAAATGGGCTAAGAGAGAGCGACTGACTCAAGGACACCCTACCGACTTTCACGGCAAAGGCAGGACTAGAACTCACCGTCTCCTGGTGATTGGCCCAAAGTCAGTTAACTGGTTTTCATGCCTAAGGCGGGACTAGAACTCACCGTCTCCTGGTGATTGGCCCAAAGTCACCCAGCTGGCTTTCATTCCTAAGTAGAACTAGAACTCACCGTCTCCTGGTGATTGGCCCAAAGTCAGTTAACCGGTTTTCATGCCTAAGGTGGGACTAGGACTCATCTTCTGCTAGTGATTGGCCCAAGGTCAATCAGCCAGCTTTCATGCTTACGGTAGGACTAGAACTTACCGTCTCCTGGTTTCAAGGCCATCTTAATATTTCTAAGAGTCCTTTCAGTAGGAAGAGTTATTAAGAACCACCCAAGTGTCCACGCATGATTTCAGCTGGAAGTGAAGAGGTACCACCAATTCATCTTTGGCTGATCTCAAATGGGGTGGATTTGGGAAATCACCAAGAGAGAAGTTTAAACAGAACCACAAAATGATCAGTTTTAGAGCATCTGCAGTGATGACTGAGAATCAGGAACATATCAGCGTAACCTTATTTTTTTGATGGGGTAACTTTCTTAACCAAAACAGGTAATCCTTGACTTACGACCACAGTTGAGCCGAACATTTGTGTTGCTAAGCAAGATATGTGTCGAGGGAATTTACGACTTTTCTTGCCACAGCTGTTCAGTGAATCACTTGCAGTAGTTATTTTATTTTAATTTTAATTTTTATTCAAATACAAATAATACAAACATAATACATATAAATCTAAGTTAAAAAAAACAACATTAAAAAAATACAAATACTACAGCGCACCCACACCCCTGGACACCATTTTTATTACCTATATTTCTTCTCGTATAACAACTAACAATATACCATGTATTGTTTATTCCCTTTGCCTTCCACCAAGACTGTTTTTATAAAATCATCCCATGTTCCATTATAATTATTTACTTTAATTATCCCTTTTTTAAATTTAGTTCGCGTTGTTAATTTATCATTTGTTGCCACAATCCATATTTCATTATACCCCTCGTTTCTTTGAATAACCCAATTCCGTCTCCAATACTTAACCATCACCAATCTAGCTGCCGTTATCAAATTTACAATCAATTCCTTTTTTGCTTCATTTATACCTTCACTGGCAGTAGTTAAATTAATAACCCGGTAGTTAAATTAATAACCTGGCTTCCCCCGTTGACTTTTCAGAAGGTCGCAAAAGGGAATCGCGTGACACCCCCCCCCCCCGGGAGACACTGCAAACCGTCCTAAGTACAAACCCCAGTTGCCAAGAGTCCGAATTTATAAGTTATAAGTATGAAAAGCGGTCGTAAGTCACTTTTTTCAGGACCGTGGTAACTTTGAGCAGTCAGTAAACGAATTGTTGCAAGTTGAGAACTACCTGAAGGTGAAAGAAGCTTGATGTTAGCAAAGCATTTAGCAAATTGCTCCAGGCTAGTTACGTATGGAGTGAAATGATCATTTGCTGGGCCCACGGCCGGCTTGAAAACTATACTCAAAGCGAGCTTGTCGCCGATTCCTCCCCATACCCGAGTAAGGAGTCATTTTTAGCGATTTGAACAAGAAGACGTGACGAATTCTTACCGAATGTGCAGAATCGCTCTGTACTAAAGGAGATGCGTGAAAGAGACCAGCCAACCTCACATTGATTTGGGTACATTAAACAGACGGGTTGGCAGTGAAAGAAAGCAATCAAGAGCGGGCAGCATTTTTCATCTAAGAAACAAAAATCAAATGCAGAGTTGCAGAAGGCCAGATAGTCTCCTAATACTATGTGCAAGCGGGGCTCAGAATGGTCAGGCAGAAGCTGAATTGGAGCGAGCGGCGTGGAGTGGCTGCCAACATTTAAATTGCACCAGCAGAATATCATCTTCAGATCAATAGGAGTAGTCATTCCTTTATTGATCGGCTCTCGCCTCCAGTCTTTGTCCCATTCTGACCACAGTTACTTCAAGAATTCAGTTCAAATAGACCATGTGCAAAGGGGAGAACGATCACTCGTGACACCAATGGTATAGACCACAGGTCTGCAACCCGCGGCTCCGGAGCCGCATGCGGCTCTTTCAGCCATCTCCTGCAGCTCCCAGTCCTCTGCCATGTGCAGTCCATGTATGCACATGCGCACACATTTTTTGCGGCTCCCAGTTTTTCCTTTTGTGAGGGAACCGGTTCCAAGTGGCTCTTTCACTGTTTCAGGTTGCTGACCCCTGGTCTAGGCTCTCCAGTTCAGTGCTGGAATTCAGTCGGTTCGCACCGGCCCTATACCATTTCAGAGTTGTCCAATCTCTTCTTAAAAATTTCCAGTGTTGGAGCATTCACAACTATCTAGTGGCAAGCTGTTCCGCTGATTAATTGTTCTCACTGTCAGGAGATTCCTCCTTAGTTCCAGGTTGCTTCTCTCCTTGGTTAGTTTCCATCCGTTGCTTCTTGTCCTGCTTTCAGGTGCTTTGGAGAATAGCTTGACTCCCTCTTCTTTGGGGCCGCCCCTGAGATATTTATCTATTCCCTCAGGTCCGGGGACTGGCTGAGAACGGAGATCCTGTTGGATGAGCTTTTTGTTTATACGTCCATCTTTGGAATCTTTTTTTAAAAAAAAATTCCAATATTATTCTTTGTAGTGATTATTTTGTTTTTCACTGTAAGTCACCCAGCGCTGTTGGATTTGGGCATCTTCCAAATTGCTTTAATAAATAAACGCATGCATTGTTATCTTGTGCTTGACTTGCAGTATTCGCATCAAAGCAGCCTCACACGTATATTCCATGTCAGGAACAGGAAAAAAAAATATTTCCCTGCTTCGTTATTGCAGGGAACTTAACATTTATTATATTATGTGCCAGGAGAGACCCCATCTATTACTTGGCTGATTGGAAAAAGAGGGGGGAAAACTGCATTCTAATTCTGAAAAGTTTAGGCTACGTTGCTATTAATAATGCATTTCATTTCTTCCCCCCCCCCCACTTTTCATTAGAACTGGGAGCGCTGCCGAAATCAATTAGCTTAATAACCTTACTTAGCGCTCCATGTCAGCAGAAGCTGCTTTTCTTTTGTGAAAGCAAGAGCTTTGGTTTATTGTATTATTGACACTGCCAGCAGTCATTTAATAATATTTTATCCATCCCGTCTCACCCTGAAATTCTTCCATCGTGCCTTACCTGAAGATCAGCAAGGCGATCTTCTTAAGAATCTCATCTAAAAGACATGGAGAAAAAGATGAGGAGAGGAAAGAGGGAAAAAAAATAAATTAATCCAAGGATGGATGGATGGATGGATGGATGGATGGAACTGCTTGCCTAGATTACTGATTCAGATTACAATTACGGAATCTACTTCTCCCCTTGGACATCTCAAAAAATGGTATCCCTCTGTCTTCTAGAACTCCAGTCTTCTTCTACTTGCTTTGGGTTAAGCTGAAGAATTCAGAGAACATTTCAAAGCTCCTCCATATGTCAACCATTCAGTATCACTGATAAGAAGGATCCCTAAAAATTTAGGACATTTCTAGCAAACAAATTCTTTGAATGCTGAAACTATTGATGAATCTATAACAGTTATGTTTAGCGTCTCCTAAAATGCATTATGCCGATAACCTTCATCCTTTATCTTTGTCTGAAAAGGTTATTAATCTTTTTTCTGGTAAAGCTATATAAGGAAGGGGGAGGAACAACGTAACAACTCACAGCCAGTGCGGCGAGCGAGCACCTCCAACGCAAGGTCTGAATCGTTGGCCCATGCGACAACAAAGAACTATGACCGGTGAAGGGGAAGGGTGGGAAGAAATAGGGAGAACAAAATTGTCTGAGATTTTTTGTTGTTGTTAGTTGCAAAGTCACCCATCGCAACCCCATGGACAACGACCCATCGTGACCCCATGGACAATGTTCCTCCAGGCCTTCCTGTCCTCTACCATCTTCTGGAGTCCATTTAGGCTCACGCCTGCTGCTTCAGTGACTCCATCCAGCCACCTCAGACAAACAAACAAAAAAAAAAGATGTTAGTTATTTATGTATTTGTTAGGCCTTATATTTTGTTGGTATATCAGCTTCCAAACATCTTTAGTGTGTGTCAAAGAATTATTATTATTATTATTATTGTTGTTGTTGTTATTAAAGCCAAAAGGCATTTGAAAAGCAAATTACATTATGGAAATCACAAAGTCCCGGTGTGTGTACGGCTTTGGAGTTTAATGTGATGATGGAAACCAAATACAGGTTGACGTCCTTGCTCACCTCTCAACTTCTTCAGAACGTTTCCATTTACACACAGTTACACAACAGTTATTGGGCTTTGCGAATCACGGCTGCCCTGTTGGTTTCAGAGCTGCATTATCGTTACAGGCTAATGTTCTTACCGATTGTCGTGAACTTGTGAAGCATTTGGAAGATTAAAAACCCCTCGTATTTTCCGGGAATTGGAAAGCTAGCCAAAACGATAGACCCAATGAGTTGGTGAGGTTATTTAGGACCAGTCTGATCCTGAGGAAGTGGATAGATTTGTCTACAATGACGGTTCTGCTTTTAAGGAACTGGTTTTCCACCTCAACTAATTGGGGAAAACTTCTAGAGATCTGAGAAGCTAAGGCTGGACAGCAGATAGGAAGAGAGGATAAAATCATCTGTCTGGAAAGAGGTGGCGGTGCACCTTTATTTTTTCCTTTCAAAAAGCCATTATTTTAATCTTACTTTTACGTGCAATAACAGGAAGAGTGTGATGGGAGAGACCCAGAAGCCTGAATGAAGGAACAAATGAATTTATTCCTGACGGAGAGAGCTGAGGTGGGGATAGAATTACTTTTGTTGTGTTGATTAGTGTGTCCAAGTTGCAATACTTACTCATCTCTAGGTGTACTATAGAGAGGCAGGAAAGGAGAAGAGAGAGAGACATATGGATGTGAAGAAAGAAGAGAAAGAGAGAGAAAAGTATATATGGAGAGAGAGGAGATGTATATATGGAGAAAAGAGAGAGATGTACATATATATATGGAGAGAGGAGAGAGAACTATCTATGGAGAAAAGAGAGATGAATATATATGGAGAGAGAGAAGAGGAGACAGAACTATATATATATATATATATATATATATATATATATATATATATATATATATATATATATATATATATATAAGGGACGCGGTGGCTCAGTGGGTTAGGACGCTGAGCTTGTCGATCAGAAGGTCGGCAGTTTGGCGGGTCGAATCCCGAGTGCCGCGTAGCAGAGTGAGCGCTTGTTACTCGTCCCAGCTTCTGCCAACCTAGCAGTTCGAAAGCACGTAAAAATTCAAGTAGAAAAATAGGGACCACTCCGGTGGGAAGGTAACAGCGTTCCGTGCGCCTTTGGCGTCTAGTCATGCCGGCCACGTGACCACGGAGACGTCCTCGGACAAGCGCTGGCTCTTTGGCTTTGAAACGGAGATGAGCACCGGCCCCTAGAGTCGGAAACGACTAGCACACATGTGCGGGGGAACCCTTACCTTACCCTTATATATATATATATATATATATGGAGAAAAGAGAAAGAGATGTATATATGGAGGAGAGAGAGAGATGTATGTATGTATATGTATATGTATATGTATATGTGTGTGTGTGTGTGTGTGTGTGTGTGTGTATAGAAAGAGAGAGAGAGAACTATATGGGGAAAAGAGAGAGAGAAATGTATATGGAGAAAAGAGAGAGAGATCTGTATATGGAGAAAAGAGAAAGAGATGTATATATGGAGAAGAGAGAGAGATGTATGTATGTATATGTGTGTGTGTGTGTATATATATATATATGTCTCTGTGTGTATATATATATGTGTGTGTGTGTGTGTGTGTAAGAGAGAGAGAGAGAGATAAGAGGAGAGAGAGGACTATATATATGGAGAAAAGAGAGAGAGAGAAATGTATATGGAGAGAGAGAGAGAGAGAGAGAGAGATTCAGTGCATTCACACCCTTCCCTTTGGTCAATTTTGTTACGCTGCAGCCTGATTCTGCTGTTGTTGAAATTCATTTTTCTCATTAATCTACACTTAGTACCCCAGGATGACAAAGTGAAAACAGAATTTTAGAAATGTCTGTAAATTTAATAAAAAGAAAATTGAGAGAGAGAAAAGGAGAGAGAGATCTATATATGGAGACAGGAAAGAGAGAGGGAGAGAGAGAGGGGGGGGGTGGTCCTATTTTGCCCGTGATGTTCTCCGCTGCTCCTAATGTGGGCAATGCAGTTGCCATCCAATTCTTCATTTGACAAACTTCCACCCTGAATATTAAAGCAGGCAGGCATTTCTTCCCCCCCCCCCAATCTTTTATCAAGTCCACTTAGTTCATCGATCTCCATTAAGCATCTAATAGTTACACTGAGCGGAGCTGACATTTTAAAAGAAGAGTAAACGTTGCTTAACTGCACCACGCCACGATCCAACTTCGAAGTTTCATCGTTCGGCACTCAAAAATAAAAATAAAAATGGGGATTGATGGTGCTTTGTTCGCTTTTGTTTCCCTTTGCGTCTGCAGTTTTTCTAGCACGTTACACTGGCCAAATTTGGGGGATTTGTTTTTCATTTGGTGTGCTGGTTGTTCAGGATGAAGGGCTTAAACGACCAGAATTGAGCTCCAGATTTCTGTTGCTAAGTGGAACGCTTGTGAAGTGGGCTTCGCCCCATTTCTCAACCTTTCTGGCCACAGTCGCTAAGGGAATCACTGCCGTTTGCTAAATTAGTAACGTGGTTGTTAAGTGGATCCAGCGTTGACTTTGCTTGTCAGAAGGTCGCAAAAGGGGGAATCACGTGACCCTGAGACACTGCGACGGTCATAAATATGAAACTTGTCGCTAAGGTGTCTGAATTTTGATCTCGTGACCCTGGGGATGCTGCAACCGTCATAAGTGTGAAAAGCGGTCATAAGTCACTTTTTTTCAATGCCGTTGTAACTTTGAGCAGTCACTAAATGAACGGCTGTAAGTCGAGGACTACCGGTATATTCGCTGTCAAATGCATTTCAGGTTTTTTTGAATCCTAGCTGGTCCCTAAAGGAGTAGGGTGCTGCCTTGTGCCAAAATCTTGAAAAATTTCAATTGAATCACCAATCGAATCGAATCGAATAGAATAGAATAGAATAGAGTTGGAAGGGACCTTGGAGGTCTTCTGTAATAATAATAATAATAATAATAATAATAATAATAATAATAATAATAATAATAATAATAATAATAATAATAATAATAAAGTTAGAAGGGAACTTGGAGGTCATCTAGTCCAACCCCCTGCCCAGGCAGGAAATCCTATACCATTTCATTCTAGTCCAGCTCCCAGCTTAATCAGGAGAACCTATACCGTCTCAGATAAGTGACTGTCTAGCCTCTTCCTAAAAATATCCAGTGATGGAGCGCCCAAGATTTCTGGTGGCAAGCTGTTCCACTGGTTGATGGTTCTCACTGTCAGGAAGTTTCTCCTTAATTCCAGGTTGCTTCTCTCTTTGATCAGTTTCCAACCATTGTTTCTTTTCCTGCCTTCTGGTGCTTTGGAGAATAATTTGACCCCCTTCTTCTTTGTGGCAGCCCCTCAAATACTGGAAGACTGCTATCGTGTCTCCCCTATTTCTTCTTTTCTTTAGACCAGCCAGACCCAAATCCCGCAGCCGTTCTTCGTATGGTTTAGTCTCCAGGCCTTGGATCATCTTAGTTGCTCTTGCCTGAATTTTTTTCTCATTTCTTCCAACTACTAGCCGACTGCCAGATATTTTATTTTCTTTCTTCATCCTCCAAGTTAATTGTTTCATTGCATTATAAAACACAAGCGATACGTTGTAGAATACAGACAACGGATGAGTACCGTGGCATTTACATAAATAGAAACTTAGAAAATGGTTGGTGCTGGGAAGATACAGAGGAATTAAACCTTTAAAGATGAGGGGGAAAAAAAAGTCAAATATGATTTCTAAAACGTTAATGAACATTAAAGACCTGGTCGGGAACATGCCAAAGTAAAAAAAAAAAAAAAAGGTAGTGGGATTCAGGAACAGGAATCCAGAAAAGCCAGATGTAGCTTCTAGCCACAAACGGCAATCTTTGCGCAGTTTAAAATCCTCCCCCTGCCATACAGGCGCTCCGTCAGTTAAGAAAAGGCGTCATGAAAATAATATTGAAATATTTTAACTTTTGAGCAGACGCTCCCCAGTCATAAAGAAAAAAGGAAAGTTGTTGTGACGAAGAGATAATTGCCTTGGATTGAGTGAGGCGTTGAAAAGAAATGAATTGAAGTAGGGAGATAATTCATTTTGGCTTCGCTCAAACCAGAGGAAGAGAAATCCAGGCTTTTCTCGATATAGTCCTCCTGTGTCTAAAAAGAAGAAGGCAAATTCTTCTCCTAAATAGTTGTTCTTTGTGTTTGATTCGTCTGAGAAACATCCTTCATTCTCAGGTTATTTGATTTGGTTTGGGGATTTATTTTCAGAACAGACAGGTTTTTAATATATCAAAAATAGATGTTATCACTGGATATATTGAGGTTGTTGGGTTTTTTTTTTTTTTGGCGTTTTGGCATTTTCCTTGCAAACGTTTCATTAGTTTGCTCCAGTAACTTAGTGCAATGTCCAGCGGTTCAACCCTCGAGTTACAGAAATTCTCCTTTATTATACAATTGGATGTAACCTAAGATAAACTCAAAACTCAAAACACGAGAATTTAAATGACGGAACCATTTTCTGCTTGGTAGGCTTAAGGGTTATTCTGAGGTCATCCAAAGACTGCCCAAAATCTTGGGACCATTGAAAATATTAAAATAGTTGCCAAACTTCTGTTAAAGTCACTCTTCATATATGGGAAAGAATGGTGGATGGGAATTATTCCCAGATATTAAACATCAGCTTTGCTAGAAGCAAAAAAAAAAAAGGGTATTACTGACATGAAATTAAGTCCCATAGGTGAGAAGGGAATTAAAGAAGTAAACACTGTCGTTTCCACTCTGATTCCAAAACTTATTGAGTGGAGAATTGCTAAATAATGACCTAAGCAATTGTAGAGGACATAAGAAATGGGCTCTAAGGACAGAGCGTAGAGTCATTCTTATGGATTCCTCTTATACGAGAACAAGATTTAGAAATTGCAGGGGAAAAAAGGTGTAGGCGTTGCAGATTATTTTTTCCCCGTGGGTTGAAATATGCCCAAACTTGCCCAATGGCGAAGGGGGGGAGGAGGAGGAGGAGGAAGAGCTTGTGAATGTCCCTAATTTTTGCTTGTCGGACAGATTGTAAAGATAATTGAGAATGTTCCTTTTTTATTATTTCTGAAATGACTGGAACCCCTGCCTACCAATTAAAAAAATAATATTTTTATTAGATTTTTTTTAAAAATCCCAGCTTTATTATTTTTATAAATAACTCAAGGTGGCAGACTTGCCCAGCGCAACTTTCTCTTCCTATTTTCCCCACCACAACAACCCTGTGAGGTAAGTTGGGCTGAGAGAAAGAGAGAGAGAGAGAGACAGAGACAGAGAGATTAGCCTAATGTCACCCAGCTGGCTAAGGTAGGACTTGAATTCAGGATTTCCTGCTTCTCTAGCCCAGTGCCTTACCCTGTAAGATGAGTGGCTATGTAAACATTTTAAATCAACAGAATATATAAACTTACATTTTCATGGTTTCTAGCCTGGTGCCTTAACCACCGGCCCAAACGTGGCTTTCTTTTGTTAACAGCATTAATATTAAAACATTTGTTAAGTTTTTAACATTCATACGTGTTTTATAAAGATAGCACTGGGTGTTCTTTTGTACTTTAAAGCACAAATTGCCTTGTGATGTTTCCATGCAAAACTTGAACAAACACAATGGAACTAATTCCCCGGTAAAGCCGAGTGAAATAATAAGGTGTTTTAGTCTTGTAGGAGCCAACATTTCATATGACCTTAAGTTTTAATAATCACAGTAGATTATCATAGTAATTTCAAGGGAAATATAGGAAAAGTAGATTTTAATTTTAGCCCAAAGGTCAGTCCGGAACATTATCCCCTTTTTTATTTCTTTCAAAGTAATTGAACATTGGAGAGAGAGAAAATAACTGAAAAGCTGGGTATTTCTCAAGTTATAGGAAAGCAGATTGTGGCAGTGGGTCCCCTGCCTGAGCAGAGGGTTGGACTAGAAGACCTCCAAGGTCCCTTCCAACTGTGTTATTCTGCTGTTATTCCGTTGTTCCCTTATTCTGGTTGACGGTCAGGAAAAGAATCTCTGTAGCAACATAATTGTGGTGACAAAAATGACTGGAAAAACAGTGACTTCTCCTTCCCGCAAAAGTTTGACAGCCCTCTTGAGTGGTCAAGTGAAGATCACGTGAAGTATTAATACCACTTTACAAGGCCTTGGTAAGGCCACACTTGGAACACTGCATCCAGTTTTGGTCACCAGGATGTAAAAAAGATGTTGGGACTCTAGAAAGAGCGCAGAGAAGAGCAACAAAGATGATCAGGGGACTGGAGGCTAAAACATATAAGGAACGGTTGCTGGAATTGGGTATGTCTAGTTTAATGAAGAGAAGGACGAGGCGTGACATGATAGCAGTGTTCCAACATCTCAGGGGCTGCCCCAAAGAAGAGGCAGTCAAGCTATTCTCCAAAGCCCCTGAAGGCAGGACAAGAAGCAACGGATGGAAACTAACCAAGGAGAGAAGCAACCTAGAACTAAGGAGAAATTTCCTGACAGTTAGAACAATTAACCAGTGGAACAACCTGCCTCCCGATGCTGTGAATGCTCCGACACTGGAAGTTTTTAAGAAGAAACTGGACAGCCATTTGTCTGGTTGATGGTTTAAGAACGAAGAGGCTGGCCCGATATCTTGATCCGGTCTCATAATTTTGTGAATTTAATATGAACCGTCATTTGAAGTCTTAGGAGAAACACAGGGAAATGCATCTTCTTTAGAAATGTGGGTACTATTTTTTTTAAAAAAAGTGCAAAAAAAATACAACAAAAACAGAATAGAGCTCGAAGGGGACCTTGGGGGTCATCTAGTCCAACCCCCTGCTCAGGCAGAAAACCCTATACCATTTCAGACAAATGTTTGTCCAGCCTCTCCTTAAAAACCTTCAATGTTGGAGCTCCCACAGCTTCTAACTTTTACAATGTTTGCTCAACGTCATTTAATAAAGCAAATTGAGCCCCTGTTGAATATTTGTTTAGAGAGTTTCAACCAGTTGGGAATTTGGGTATCCCATCCACAGAAGTGAGATTGCAAATGGATGAGATTAAAAGGCAATGTGGACGATGGCTGCAGGTTTTAATAAAAAAGAAAAAAGAAAAGAAAATGAGTTTGCTTTGATCTGTGTTTAGATTTATACCCAGGCGAATGAAGATAAAATATTAATATTTAAGTCATAGGCCAAACTTTAAAAGTATGCTGTGTTAATGTTGTATTCTTTAGAAATCTATAAAGTCTTTGCAATATCCCAAAGTAATTGAATAGAAAATGTTGCTTCAGGGGGAAAAAAATTATAAAGAGCACTTAGTGTGATTTAAATGTCACAGTCAAAACAAATTCAAAGCTTTACTCAGAAATGAAATGTTACTGGGATGCTTGTAAATATTTTTAAGACATGTTGAGTCAGGAACATGTTATCTGCGTTTGAGATATTTAACTGTACAGTCTGAACCCTTTTATTCCTAATTTTCACGGAACCTTACTTGAATTACTTGCAAGTAAGCATTTTTAGGATTGCAGGCAAGCCGGTTTTCAGAATCTGGGGGTGGGGGGAAAAGGGCCAAATCAGGTAATATATAATTTCTTAACCTCATTTTTCTTCAGACCGAGTTTGGCACAGAGAAAGAAATTAGCAAATTGTATCCGGGACCTCCTATTGCATTCAGGGAGACCCATGGCCACCCAAAAGTGATTTTTTTTGCCAGCCAAAGTAATTATTTTTAGCCATTAAATTATTGCAATCAGATTTGCTCTGAGTGTTGCAACCCCCCCCAAAGAAAACAGTACTGTAAGAATAATTATCCAACTTCCTTCCATTCCCCCCCCCAGTGATTTTTGTGGATTGATTTCAGACAACCATGGTTTTGATGGTGTACAAATTGGACATTTTTTTTTCTTTTTCAGGACAGTGGAAGCCATTTAGTAACTTGATACAGACCAGTATAAGGGGGAGAACATGCTAGTTTGTGGCTTGTTGTTGCCGATTAGAGTAGCACCAAGCCATGGTCTCATGTACTGTACATCTGCTTCCATGGCAAGTGCATACACACACACACACACACACACACAAGGAAACATTCCCCAGGCTGTTTAATTTTTAGACATTTTTAATATAAAGAGGCTGCCTGGGTATTATCATACAGGGATTTTCTCCATTCGTTTAATTATGGAATCATAGAATCATGGGCTGCATGATTGATTTAGTCCCAACCACTCTGAAATTCGGGAAAACCAATTTAACTGAGGGATCCTTGATGCTCTCTAAACTTGATCATTTTCTTGCAGACGTTTCATTACCCAACTAGGTAACACACATCAGTGCTAGAAGAGAGTGGGGTTTGTTGCCATTTTATATTCTAGTGCCTGGCTTGTCAGTATTGGTGGGAACGGTCTTGGTGGTGGGTTTGGCTGCGTTATTTAGTGTTGGCTTGTTCAGCAGCTTGGCAGTTTTAACAATTTAACCATCCCCTGAGGGTTGATATCTGGCCAGCTTCTTACAGGCCTTCAGACAACCCATAATCTCTACGGATATACCGCTCCAATGTTAAACCCACCTTACTGTCATCTTGGTCTATGTCACGGGTATTTATTAGAGTTACTAGTTCTCTATCTTTCCATCACTGAATGCTTCTCCTCACATCATTTTTTGTTCAACGTATTTCAGTTTACATCAGGATTCCCCAATCTGGGCAACGACTAGGTGCATGGACCTCAGCAGCCAGAATTCTCGAGCCCGCCTAGCCATTGCTGAAAATTCTGGGAGTTGAAGTCCACCTACCTGAGAATAGAATAGAGCTGGAAGGGACCTTGGAGGTCTTCTAGTCCAGCCCCCCGCTCGAGCAGGAGAACCTATACCGTCTCAGACAGGTGAAGGTCCATTCTCTTCTTAAAAATCTCCATTGATGCAGTGCCCACAATTTCTGGAGGCAAGCAGTTCCACTGGTTAATTGTCCTGACTGTCAGGAAGTTTCTCCTTAATTCCAGGTTGCTTCTCTCCTTGATCAGTTTCCAACCATTGTTTCTCGTCCTGCCCTCTGGTGCTTTGGAGAATGTGACCCCCTCTTCCTTGTGGCATCCCCTCAAATACTGGAATACTGCTATCATGTCTCCCCTATTTCTTCTTTTCTTTAGACTAGCCAAACCCAAGTCCCACAGCCGTTCTTCGTATGTTTTAGCCTCCAGGCCTTTGATCATCTTAGCTTCTCTTCTCTGAACTTTTTTCAAACATACCTTTAATCTGACCAGCTTACATTAACCTCAGTCTATACAGGTAGTCTTTGATTTACTGTTCTGTACCAGCCTGCTACCGGCCCTGCAGAAAAGGCAGGGACAACCCCTTTTACAAGAAGGCAAGAGGCTGGAATTACGCCTGCCAAATTTATTGCTACAAAAACAAATAGAACAAGACACAAACCAAGAAACAGGAGCTTTTCAAGCAGTTGCCTTCAGCAAACCAGCCCTCCCACGCATTCCCCCTTAAATACAGTTCAGGGCGTGGCTTCTCTCTGCCTCCTTCCGAGGAGCCCCATTGCCTTCCTCTGTTTACTCCTGATTGACTGCCTCCTGCGTCGGGCGTCCTTGAACAGGGCCAGCTGTGGGTCATCTTCATCCACGCTGTCAGGCTCACACAGCTGGGTCTCCGTCGTGACCAGGTGGGAGGGGCCTGGCTGAGGGCTCTGCAAGGCCATCATCAGCAAGCTCTTCAACACCCCCCTCCTCCTCCTCCTCTGAGTCATCCGACCCAACTGCCGAACCCACAGGCTGACCCTGAATCACAACATTTACTGCCACAATTGAGCCCAAGCTTTCTGTTGCTAAACAGGGACAGTTGTTCAGCCAGCTTTGCCCCATTTTGCGACCTGTCTGGCCACAGCTGTTAAGCGAATCCCTGCAGTTGTTGGGTGAGTAACACAAGTTGTGAAGTGAACCTGGCTTCCCCGTGGACTTGGCCGGCCAGGAGTTCGCAAAAGGAGATCACGTGATCCCCAGGACACTGCGACCGTCCTAGTTACGAGTGGGTTGCCAAGCGTCTTGACTTTGGATCACGTGACCATTGGGGATGCTGCAACGGTCGTAGGCGTGAAAAAAAAAGGACCATGACGCTTTTGCGGTACCATTGTAAACCTCCAACCAAACGGTTGTAAATCGAGGACTACCTGGTATTATTATTATTATTATTATTATTATTATTATTATTATTATTATTATTATTATTATTATTATTATTATTATTATTATTATTATTATTATTTCCCACTCTGAAAAGAGCCCCAGATAAAACTGTTAACGTTTGGGATTTAAGAAACTTTGTAAGAGTTTCGCCTCCCATCCAGATCATTTATCTAAAAAGCTCTGCACATAACAGAGGTTAAGTGGAACGGGAGATTTTTTTTTTCTCTTAACCGCTGTTTTTTTTAATCCACTTCTAAGAGGCAGTGGAATGGCTCCAATTCTTTGGAGTTAGAGAAGCATAAAATAGCCCCAAGGAGTAAGAAGCAACTTCATTAATTGCTCTCTCAATTCTCTTTTGATGTTGTATCATAAAGACATAGAAAGAGGTAGTGTTCTCAGCTTGTGACCGCCACGGAGCCCGAAATTTCTCTTGTTAAGTGAGGCATTCGCTAAGTGAGGTTCTGCCCCCGCTTTACGACTTTTCTTGCAATAAGTTGCTCGGCGAATCACTGCAGTAATCCGGTTGTTAAAGCGAACCTGGCTTCGCCACTGGCTTTGCTTCCGCAGAAGGTCGCAAAAGGGGATCACGTGACCCCGGGACACCGCAGCCGTCGTAAATACGAGTCCAGTGGCCAAGCGTCTGAATTTTGATCCCAGAATCACGGGGATGCCGCAAGAGTCGTAACTATGAAAAACAGTCATAAGCCACATTCTTCAGTGCCGCCCTAACTTTGAACGGTCACCGGAAGGACGGCTGTAAGTCAAGGACCACCTGCATATAGATATAAATACGTCAAACACCGTCTTCTGAAACTGGGCTTAGCATCACGGTACAGCAGCGGCCAAACTTGTGGAAACCTTTTGGGGAAAGCGTCCGGTAGAAAATGCCACCTTTGGTTAAGTTTCCACCCATTTTTCCTTCTAATTTCTTTATAACTGTAGCCTTGTTCACTTAATAATACTGTTTGATGTCACTTTCTGGGTGACCAGTCAACTCTTTGCACCGTTGCTTTAATTTTATTACGTTTTACAAGCTCACTACGTGAAAGGAGACAAAAAAAAAACCAACCGACTCGATGGCGATCACATCACACACTGACAAATGTCCTCCTCTCGGCTCCAATACAGGACATCAATAACCAGATCCTACCGTGATCCGATTGGCTCATTGCCGAAACAAGATGACACCCGATTGCCTCTCTAAACGCTCGTGCTGATTGGCTACGATCGGATGAAGGAAAGCTACCCGATATCAACCTAAGCAAGTTGTGCTTCCTTTTTCTGGTGATTCGGCTATACCTTTTCATACAATACAGTACAGATAATAGAACAAACTTCGTTGCATTACGTTCTCGATTAAATTATTTATTTATTTATTTATTTATTTTATTTTATTTGTATACCGCCCTTCTCCCGAAGGACTCAGGGCGGTGAACAGGGCCATAAATACCAAAATAACCAAAATACAAAATTAAAACAAATTAAACCTTAGTGCCCAAATGTAAAAATAAATTATATTAAAACAATAATTAAAACCCAAACCCATCAGACCAGGCCGGCTTGTTCAAACAAATAGGTTTTTAGATCACGTCGGAAGGAGCGAAGGTCGGGAGCCATCCGGAGCTCAACCGGTAAACAGTTCCAAAGGTCAGGCGCATTGATAATATAATTTTATAGTACCGTATTTTCCGGCGTATAAGACGACCCGGCGTATAAGATGACCCCCAGCTTTTAAGAAGATTTGCAAGGTTTTTCGTCTTATACGCTGGAAAATACTTACATGCCCTGCCCGTCGCAGAGGAGGCGAAGGCCCGACTGGCCCCGCCGGCCCTCCCGCTGCTCCCGCGCTTCTGCCGGCCCCCGAGGTGCAGCGTTTCCCGGGCGGCAGGCAGCACCAGAGGGCAGCCGCCACCCCGCCACGGCCGGCGCCCCTCCTGCTTCCCCCCCCAGGCCTTGAAGTTAAACTTCTCCCATTGGGCGCAGGGCGGGGCAGCTCCACCCGCAGCCTCTGTTTTAGAACTCATGCCGCTTCCCTCTCACCGTCGGCCGAGGCGCGCTCGGCCCGGGCTCCCGGTCCTTCTTCCCGGCCGGCTTCCCGCCCTGCCCCTCATGGAGCTGGACTGGGCGTGCAGCCTCTCGGTGTGGCTGCTTTTCCTGGGCAGCCTGGCGGTGCGGCTCCTGCGCTCGGACCTGTTGCTGAGCCGGCGGCTGCTGCTGCGTGTGGGGCTGCTGGCCGTCCTGCAGGTGCTGGGCCAGGCCGTCCTGCCGCTGCCCCTCAGCGCCGCGCTCACGGCAGCTGCCTGCTGGCTCGTCTCGGCCAGCACCGCCCGGCGGAATCGCATCCCCGCGGGGGGGAGAGCGGTGCTGGTGACAGGTGAGTCCGGCGGGCATGAGGCCCTCCCCTCAAGCCAAGAGCCGACGGGCAGCGCCGCTTTCGCGTGGGGAGAGCCGCCCGACGCTCCCGCCCAGCTGTGTCCTGGAGCTGCGCCGGAGATAGCTCGGTTGCGCGGGGCGGCCCGGCTTTGCAAGAACGGGGACGCTCGACTGATTTGTTTTTTTTCCCGGCGTATAAGACGACCTGGCGTATAAGACAACCCCCCAACTTTTGAGAAGATTTTCATGGGTTAAAAAGTCGTCTTATACGCCGGAAAATATGGTACTACTCCAAAAAAAAAAAGTGGTGTTATTAGCCGTCAAACCTCAAAAATACACTTTCCCCCAAAAGGTTTCCACAATTTTGGCCACTACTGTGTCTGATTCAGAGGACCATCTTGTTCGTATAGAGATGTTTTTCGGTTTCCAATTTTAAGCTTGGAAAACAAAACAACATGCGGATCTGGATCGTCAGACTTCAAAGGCCAGGGATGTATAAGATAGTTATCAATTTGTTTGTTCCCTGAGCTCTGGGAATTGAATATTCCACTGTCATAACGGTGTTGACGTTTGACCCTTTGTCAGTTAAAGCAAAATCACTTTGAGGGAAGATCTGGTGAATTAATGAGAGGTATCTAGGCACTCTCTCTTCGTGCCATTTATTCACCGAAGTCGAAGAGAAAGAGAGAAAATATCAGCGGCCGACACGAGGTTGTTTTTTTTTTTTAATAATAAGCTGGAATGAAAAGAAGATTTGTGTTATTTGGTAGCAGAAGAAGGCCACAATAATTTTACCAAAGCACTGTCAGTCGGTTTTGGAAAATCAGCTAGCCCACACATGTCTTTAGCTGCGTGCTTACAAGTCATTGTGGAGAAAGTGGCAAATTCAGGGATGCTATTATTGTGTTATTTTCACTGAGGCCCCTGAAAAAAGGTAAGATACAATTAGAAATTCCAGAAATAAAGGACTGGTTTTTTTAAATGCAACTTCTGCTTGCCTGCCTGCCTACGTGCCTATCTGTCCGTCTGTCTGTCCATCCATCCATCCATCTTTTTTATTAAAAATTTTTTTTACAGAATTCAAGGATAAAAACAAAAGCATAGGAGAAAAGCAGAATAGAAAGAAAGATAAGAGAAAAAAAATTGTTAAATCAATAGGAAGCAAAGACAAAAAAAAGATACTTGAACAAGTAATTTCTGATGTTCTTTATACGATAGCAGTTATAGATATATGATATCATTTCCACCCTTCAAAATTGCATAATAGAGATTGGACAACCGTTTGTCTGAAATGGTATAGGATTTCTTGCCTGAGCAGGGGGCTGGACTAGAAGACCTCCAAGGTCCCTTCCAATTCTGTTATTCTGTTAGGAAATTTAGAAATCACCAGTTTGATCCATTTTCTGTAGAAAGTCCGTATCTTTTATAAAAGTAGTAGTTCTTTTTTTTTTCCTAATCAAACATGTCAATTAAGCCATTTCTGCATTTTCTATCAGCTTCATGGTCCATTCCTCCATTGTGGCTATTTCTGTATTTTTCCATCTTTGTCCATGTCTCTTGTTATCTTTCTAACCAATTTCATCTGTGTTATCAAGACTGTAAGTAACTATATTGAATGCATCTGTACAAACCCAAATAAAACTTTGAAGCTATAATTATAAGCATCTCCTGAACATTAATCTCCAGGGAAGTACATCCATTCAGATTACTGATGAATACGATATATCTATATATCTATATCTGTATCTATATATCTATATGTATATCTATCTTTCTCTATCTATATCTATCTTTTTCTATCTATCTATATCTATCTATCTCTGTCTCTATCTATCTATCTATCTATCTATCTATCTATCTATCTATCTATCTATCTATCTGTCTATCTGTCATCTATCTACATACATATAGATATATAGATATAATGAATAATTAGGCCTAATCCATCAATACAACTTTCTCTCTCTCTCCCAATTTTGACTTGATCACTGATAAATTATATCTACTGGGGAATAAATAGAATTCTGAGTTGAACACAGAACCCAATTACATAAAATGCACCAGAGGATTTTTCAGCAACAGAACCTAAAATATTTTGTGTTACTTGGGCTTAACAAAAACAAGATTTAGCTTTAGAGTTGTGTTATTCTTGCTTTCCAAATTTCTGGGCTGTGACTCAAAGGGAATTGCTTCAATTTGGTTCGTTTCACATTGAAATAAAGTCTTCAACCATTCCTAGTTCTCCCCCATCCCTACTTCGCAGATGCTCCATCCTTACAAGTGTTGAAGGAAAGAGGGCTTGAGAAGCAGAACATATATACGATATATATGATATACAAGGTCTTCATTCCTGAGGTCTTTTTACTGATCCAGCAGATACGTAGAGTAGAGTAGAGTAGAGTAGAGTAGAGTAGAGTAGAGTAGAGTAGAGTAGAGTAGAGTAGAATAGAATAGAATAGAATAGAATAGAATAGAATAGAATAGAATAGAATAGAATAGAATAGAATAGAATAGAATAGAATAGAATATAGCTGGAAGGAGCCTTGGAGGTCTTCTAGTCCAGCCCCCTGCTCAAGCAGGAGAACCTACACCATCTCAGACAGGTGATTGTCTAGTCCAGGGGTGTCGAACTTGCAACGTCACGTGACATGTTGTGACGTATCACAACTTTTTTGCCATTGCTAGCAATGGGGTGGGAGTGGTTTTGCTATGATACATCCAGCCTGCAGGCCAGCAGTTTGATGCCCCTGGTCTAGTCTCTTCTTAAAAGTCTCCAGTGATGGAGCACCCATGATTTCTGAAGGCAAGCTCTTCCACTGTTTGATTGTCCTCACTGTCAGGAAGTTTCTCCTTAATTCCAGGTTGCTTCTCTCTTTAATCAGCTTCCAACCATTGTTTCTTGTCCTGCCCTCTGGTGCTTTGGAGAATAACATGACTCACTCGTCTTTGTGGCAGCCCCTCAAATACTGGAAGACTGCTACCATGTTGCTCCTGTTTCTTCTTTTCTTTAGAGTAGCCAAACCCAAGTTCCACAGCCGTTCTTTGTATGTTTTGGTCTCCAGGCCTTTGATCATCTTAGCTGCTCTTCTCTGAGCAACTAAAGTGGCAGAACACGGTGGTGGGGTCAAAACGGGAATCAGCCTAGATTCCCTACATAGCCGCAGGGGAACTAAGTCCAACCCACCTTTGACTATTTCTAACTCTAAGCAGGTGTTGACAGTTAAGAAGATTCTTGTGCAATCGATCCATTTCATCAAATGTTGACATGTGGATCTGGTCTTTCCTGCCGGAGAGAAATCTAAAGTTCTTCTAATATAATTTCTAATCCCCCTCTTTTTCCTAGCCTGACCTACAGGAGGAGGAGAATAGGCTGAGGGACCTCAAGTGCAACCAATGGGATTCCTTCCTAGCTTGGTGATTTCAGCAAATAGATCGGACAGCCAGCCTGGAGTCTCCATAGCCTGCCCTGATGTCCTTTTCTAGGCTTTCAGATTTACTGCAGGCCATCCCATGGGCTGGTGGACTTAGTGGTGGGATTCAGCCGGTTCACACCAGTTAAGTAGAACCAGTAGCTAACTTTTGCTGATTTTGGAGAACTGGCTGAATGCACACTGCTTCCGGAAGTCCAGTTTGGGCCTGGGAGGCCTGGAGGAGGCCTCCCAAGCCTAGAACGGCCCGCCGGAAGTGCATGGATGCCACTTCCAGAAGTCCGTTCTAGGCCTGGGAGGCCAGGAGGAGGCCTCCCAGGCCTTAGAACGGCCCACTGGAAGTGCATGGATGCCACTTCCAGAAGTCCGTTCTAGGCCTTGGAGGCCAGGAGGATGTTCTGTACCAGCCTGCTACCGGCCCTGCAGAAAAGGCAGGGACAACCCCTTTTACAAGAAGGCAAGAGGCTGGAACTAAGCCTGCCAAATTTATTAACATAACATAAACAGAGCAAACAGAGCAAAGAGAGCAAACACGAACCATGAAACAGGAGCTATTCAAACGGTTGCCTTCAGCAAACCAGCCCTCCCACGCATTCCCCTTTTAAACAGTTCAGGGCGTGGCTTCTCTCTGCCTCCTTCCGAGGTGCCCCATTGCCTTCCTCTGTTTACTCCTGATTGACTGCCTCCTGCGTTGGGCGTCCTTGAACAGGGCCAGCTGTGGGTCATCTTCATCCACGCTCTCAGGCTCACACAGCTGGGTCTGCGTCGTGACCAGATGGGAGGGGCCTGGCTGAGGGCTCTCATCAGCAACCTCTCCAACACCCCCCTCCTCCTCCTCTGAATCGACCGACCCAACTGCCGAACCCACAGGCTGACCCTGAATCACAACAGAGGAGGCCTCCCAGGCCTTAGAACGGCCCACCGGAAGTGCATGGATGCCACTTCCAGAAGTCCGTTCTAGGCCTCGGAGGCCCAGGCCTTCATCCAATGAGAGAACCGGTTGTTCAGGTATTTGAATGCCACCATTGGGTGGACTCCATGAAGCCAACCCGGTCCACATAGCCAAAAGGCTTCTCTGAGCCATCCAAAGCTCTCGACCAGCACTGCAAGGGAGGTGATTTTTATCCCCTTCTTCGGCAAGAGCGCCCAGCTTCCCCAATTCAACCCCTCTTAACTAAAAGCTTGATATTTCCGAAGGTCTTCCCAGCTAGATACATTCGACAGACTTTGTGGGCGATTCAAAACTCCCCAGCCTAAAAGCCAGCGCTGGGGAAGGAGGAGGCTGAAACCCAACTAAACGGGTCCAAGGCCACCCAAATTGCTTTACTGAGATGAATCACCAAGTAAGTGGCTTTGTACCAACTGTGGCTGATGTGTTCTTTTCTTTTCTTTTCTTTCTTTCTTTCTTTCTTTCTTTTTTACAACCTATAAGTAAGTTGGCATTCATGGGTATAATAGCAGGGCAAAAGTTGCTCAGGTTTTGATGCTTTTTCCACTGTATCGGAGAGACGGGGAGCGCGCTGTCTCTCTTCTTGAAAAGCAACGAGAAGGGCTGTAATTTATCAGTGGAGGAAAAGCCGTGTGAAAGGACAATAAATATCACACTGAAAAAAAAGGATTCCTGGTTTGGGAGAGCAGTAACTAAATAATAATTCTGTTATGTATTCATCTTTCTCCGTAACAAACTATCATGTCGGTACTTTGAATCTGACCTGCAAATCAACATCCTTTTCCAACTGTCTATATTTTACAGAAGCAATTGCCTGGAAGAGAGTATCTTCCTCTTTTGGGGGATTTTGTTTTTGTTTTTTTTTTAAATTACTGACACCCGCTTACAGCTACACTCAATATGGAAATCAATTTTGTCTCTCTTGTAGAATCCATAACAACATCCGTGTCCTCTTTTGAAGCTACAAGCCTAACCGATGCTTTTCTTGAAAAGCCAAGGCAGCCTTTCCCACCCCCCACCCCCCGATCCTTTCAGATTCAGGGTCTGCTGCGAAACGGATTAATTTCACAATATTGTCTTTTATTTGGGGTCTCTTTTTCTCCCCGAAGCGGTCCTTCAGAGCATCCAATGGAACACCCTTCACCTCTGCACGGGGCAGTCTTCGACTTAACGACCGCAGTTGTGAAGGGAGCCTTACCCCATTTTTACGACCGTTTCTTGCCGCTCTCCTGACCCGAATCACTGCAGTGGTTCAATTCGTAACACCGTGGTGAAGGGAATCCGGCTTGGCCATTGACTTTGCTTGTCAGAAGGTCGTGAAAGGGGATGTCTCCGATGCCTCCATCGGAGCCTGAATCTGCGGAGGAAAATGAGCTGGAATGGGACCCTACGGGGGTCGGGGGTCGAGGAAGAGGTCTCTGTGGCTTCAGAGGAATGCGGGGAAGAGCAGGCCGAGGCAGGCCAGGGCCCTTCAGGATTGGGACAGGATGAACAGGGGAGGCAGAGTTCAGGCGATGAGCAAGGGCCACCCCCACCTGATCCTAGAGCACGGAGAGTGGAGAGAAGGAGGGAGCAACGCAGGCAGGCTCAACTACTCGGGAGGAGAGCGTCCCGCCCCTCTCCACAAGGCACACCTGGAGACTGAGACTTCAGGAGACGCTGTGGGGAGGGGCATTTGTTGGGAACAAACGCTGACTCCTTGTAGTTTTATGTGTGTTGTTGCTGATCTCTTGTTCTGTGACTTCTGCTTGGAAACCCGGAAACTCTGACCATTGGACTGGCTGACAAACTTGATTTGGTGTTCAAAGACCTCGGATTGTATTTTGGCTTCTCTTCCGAAACTGCTCAGGCAAGCTCGTATTTCCACAGATTTTAGACGTATGCTTCATTCCTTGTTATCTCCGTGGCCTCAAGTAAATTACTCTTCTAGTCCTCAGGTTATGTCCATCTGTTCAGCAGCCATTCAAAGCTGAGACCCCACTGAACAAGGGGCGGGGGGGTTCTTCAAAGCGGTACTTCGAACTTGTGGCCAGTGGAGAGTCACTAGTCACATGATCCCTGTACGGGATCTTCTCCTCCATCGGGCCCCCCTGCACGCATGCCTCCCTCGGAGCGCTGCTGAAGAAGAAAAGGCTTGTCATTAACACGGCTTTTATTTATTTATTTATTTATCATGTATTTGCTTGTTAAATTTATTTGCCGCCTTGTCTCGCCGTGTGGGCTATTCTAAGCAGCTTAGGGTAAAAATAATAATAATGAAAAGAAAGTAGAAAAGGAGGGTGAACAGAAGTAGAATGCAGAACATTAAAATAAGCAGTGAAAAGGGAAGACAGAGGGAATAATACAGTCAAGTAGGTGAACCAAAAAGATGGATGGATGGATGGATGGATGGATGGATGGATGGATGGAGACTTTGCTTGTCAGAAGCTGACAGGAAATCACAAGTTGTGATTACGTGAGACAGCAGTAGCAACAGCTCTTAGACTTATCTACCGCCGCATTGTGCTTTACAGCCCTTAGGATCCTTAGAGTAGAATAGAGCTGGAAGGGACCTTGGAGATCTTCTAGTCCAGCCCCCTGCTCAAGCAGGAGAACCTAACCCATTTCAAATAAGTCTGTTCTTAAAAACCTCCAGTGATGGAGCGCCCACGATTTCTGTTGGCAAGCTGTTCCACTGGTTAATCGTCCTCACTCTTAGGAAGTTTCTCCTTTATTCTAGGTTGCTTCTCTCTTTGATTAGTTTCCAACCATTGTTTCTTGTCCTGCCCTCTGGTGCCTTGGAGAATAATTTGTCCCCCCTCTTCTTTGTGGCAGCCCCTCAAATACTGGAAGATTGCTATCATGTTGCCCCAATTTCTTCCCTCTAGAGGGTTTACAAAAGTCAGCAAGTTTACAGATGTTTACTGATGTAAGAGGGACGCGGTGGCTCAGTGGGTTAGGACGCTGAGCTTGTCGATCAGATGGTCGGCAGCTTGGCAGGTCAAATCCCGAGTGCCGTGTAACAGTGAGCGCCTGTTACCCGTCCCAGCTTCTGCCAACCTAGCAGTTCGAAAGCACGTAAAAATGCAAGTAGAAAAATAGGGACCACTTCGGTGGGAAGGTAACAGCGTTCCGTGCGCCTTTGGCGTCTAGTCTTGCCAGCCACATGACCACGGAGACGTCCTCGGACAAGCGCTGGCTCTTTGTCTTTGAAACGGAGATGAGCACCGGCCCCTAGAGTCGGAAACGACTAGCACACATGTGCGGGGGAACCTTTACCTTTACTTTACTGATGTAAGAGATCCTCACTCAACCAGGGCAACGGGAGTGTCAAGATTGCCATCTCAAAGTAGCCCGGTCATATGATGTCATACTGTACAACCACATCTTTTACCAATGGAAATTCCAGTCTTGGTTACTACTGTAACCCAAGGATTACCTGCATTTATCTGCAGCTGCCAAAAGAGGCCAACACAGCCCTAGGCTGCATTAACAAACGGAAAGAATCAAGATCAAGTGAAATGTTACTACCACTTTACAACACCTTGGTAAGACCACACTTGGAATACTGCATCCAGTTTTGGTCCCCACAATGTAAAAAAGATGATGAGACTCTAGAAAGAATGCAGAGAAGAACAACAAGGATGATCAGGGGACCGGAGGCTAAAACATATGAAGAACGGTTGCAGAAATTGGGTATGTTTAGTTTAATGAAAAGAAGGACTAGGGGTGACATGATAGCAGCCTTCCAATATCTCAGGGGTTGCCACAAAGAAGAGCGGAGTCAAGCTATTCTCCAAAGCAGCTGAAGGCAGGACAAGAAACAACAGATGGAAACTGATCAAGGAGAGAAGCAACATGGAACTAAGGAGAAATTTCCTAACAGTGAGAACAATTAATCAATGGAACAGATTGCCTCCAGAAGTTGTGGGTGCTCCATCACTGGAGGTTTTTAAGAAGAGATTGGACAACTGTTTATCTGGAATGGTACAGAGTCTCCTGCTTGAACAGAGGGTTGGACTAGATGACCGCCAAGGTCCCTTCCAACTCTGTCCTGTTCCGTACTACTGAGGGGAACTCATCCCTTCCTCTTTCTCATGTCCAAGGCTGAGCAACTGAACCATTAATTAAAACGAAAGAGATTTCCCTTCCCTGCAGTATTTCATTTTTGGATAATCTCTTATTTTGTTTATTATTTTAATTGAATGCAAGTCTTGGAAGCTCACACTGCAGAGTGATTCATACGTTTTCTAAATAAATAAATACAAGAGCTCCAGAGGTTTCAGAATTGGCAGCTATACAGAATACCCAAGAATGCTAATCAGATTATTTTTGTAGGGGAAATTTTCACTGTCATTTGACATATGTGGAAAGGAAAATTGTTGTGCTTGTTTTCAAGTAATTTTCCGTCAAAATAGTTTGCAGCAAAGTTATGAGATATTAATTAGTGTCAGTTGTATTTTTGTTTGATGTAACCATGAAGGAAAACTAAACTTCAAGAAATGTTAAATGATACGGTTCCGAAGACGTCTGCAGCAAATCGCTACAGGTGTTAGGTAACACAATTGTTAAATGAATATGGCTTCCCCGCTGACTTCGCTTGTCAGGAGGTTGCCAAAGGGGATCACTGCGACCGTCATAAATATGAGTCAGCTGCCGAATGTCTGAATTTTGATCACGTGACCGTGGGGGATGCTGCAACAGTCGTGAGTATGAAAAATGATTTTAAGTCACTTTTCCCAGTGCCGTTGTAACTTTGCAAAGTCACTAAGTGAACTGCTGTATATCGAGGACTATCTGTATACGCCTTGAATCATAGTTTACCAACCACGGTTAAGCTCCTGTTTTGCATGGAGCTGCACAATAAATTGTGGCATAGTTCAGCCCGGAATCTCAGCAAACGATGTATTCAGCAGTAGCCTTGCTTTTGATTGGATTTCACAGGCAATATTCAGAAATAGACTGATCGATCTGACGTTTAAAAGAGAGAATAGTTTTTTACATATTCCATTTCCACTTCCTCTTTAAGAAAACTCAATGGGATAGTCATTCTGTTGTGCCGGCAACTCTTTAACCCTAAGCAGGGTTTCTCCACCAATTTCCCTCTGCTGCCAAAGGAACAATGGAAAGGGCTGGGTTGAGTAAGTGACAGCAAAGCCAGATTGGTTTGCCGTGGCAGACAGTTGTGATTGACACTCCTATTGCATCAATCTGTGTTTCAACTATCCAGAAAGAACATTGATGGAAGTCAGGGGTGTTTGGCTAAAGATTGCTTTCCGCAGCCCGGCCGGTTCATTAAAGAGGCAATCTTAAAACTATTTCGGAAGGGGAAGAGGTTGATCTAAATCAGAGGTTCCCAATCGAGGGTGTGAGACCATATTCCAGGGGGTGGGAAAACTTGGGTTTTCAAAATTATGGTGTATATGCATGTGTCAACGCTACTAACATCGAATGTTTTTGCTTTGACAACAGATGGAGAGGCAACCATTTTCTTCTTTTGTTTTACTGTTTAACAGTTAGAATTAGATGATACTGGGGGGGAAAATGTGCATGAGAGTTTAGCTAGACATAACAATACTGAGCCTAGTGTGAGAACCAAGGTTATTGAAATAAGAGATGATAAGAATTGGCGAGCTGGAGAACTGGAGGGAAAGCCTGCATTTCAAACTAATTGGAGAATGTGATTTATGACTGTTAATTGAAGGAGGGAATTGTGTTTTGATACTATGGATAGAATAGAATAGAATAGAATAGAATAGAATAGAATAGAATAGAATAGAATAGAATAGAATAGAATAGAATAGAATAGAATAGAATAAAGAATAAGAATATCTTTATTGTCACTGTGTATCTCACAACAATATATATATATATATGGCTCTGGATTTGTCAGTTCTATTTAATTTTATTGAGTTTTTTCTTTCCTTGTATTACGCTGCCCGGGATCGCATAGTTAGGATAGTTTACAGTAAGAAAAAGAGAATGAATTATGTTACTGTTTTAATATGCACAGGAGTTTACTAATGATTGAACAACAGAATAACAGAGTTGGAAGGGACCTTGAAGGTCTTCTAGTCCAACCTCCTGCTCAGGCAGCAAACCCTTTTTACCATTGCGGACCAATCGGTTGTCTGAATAGGATTCAGAATCCTGAGTTGGATTCCAAGTCTTCATTTCCCTTCTTCAATCTAGGGCGGTTCTCTTTCTCTCTGCGATGAAACATTCCTTTCTCAATTTTCTCTGAGTCCTTCTCACTGACGACTTTTGTCAGAATTTCATCCTCTAGTGAAAAATAGGATCCATAATATTGATTGCCTTGTTGTTGTTGTTGTTGTTGTTATTAATACTCCGTCGGCAAGACTTTCCTTGAGGATAAGAGATTTCAGTCCGGGTCTTCTCTGGAGATCCATTGGGGAAAAAGGTGACTTAATGAAGAAGTCAAGAGGATCACTGGGCCTGCGTTGGATCTTTGCCTTTCTTTTTTTTCTCGTGGACTTGGTGCTTTTCGGCTTAGCTTCAGAAATTCATCGGTGCACTTTAATTAGTCGCGCTAGGCAAAATTAGCATGCGTTTTTACCAATAGAGCAGCAGATGAGCTGCATTTAATCTAACAGTTAAAGTTTGCAGTTTCCGTCCAGTTGATTTTTTATTTTTTATTTTAAAAGGCAGCAGCAAACAATAAAATGAAATGAACCCCGTGCAGGATTGAAGGTGCCGTGTCTTTGGATTAGTGTGATTTAGTGCATACTTTTAAGAAGAAAAAAAGGCTTCATAGTGCAGATTTCCAAGGCCCTATGATGACTCTGTGTAGTTTATTCTTGGATCAGCCTGCTGTTCACCCGGTTGGGCCATTCACTCCGATTTACTTGAAACCACACTTATTTATCTTCACCTACAGAGACTTCTAATGATCTGAAGAAGACACCTAGTGACACTTGGCTCTCATAACATCCTTTGCTAGTCACGTCCGGCCTACGCTCTAGATGTGCAACGGTTTGGAACAAGTTGGATGAAGAAACAAAGCAAGACCAAGAAAGGAATATACATTCCTCAGGGCATCTATCTTAATAGAACAGAACAGAACAGAACAGAATAGAATAGAATAGAATAGAATAGAATAGAATAGAATAGAATAGAATAGAATAGAATAGAATAGAATAGAATAGAATAGAATAGAACAGAACAGAATAGAGCTGGAAGGGACCTTGGAGGTCTTCTAGTCCAGCCCCCTGCTCAAGCAGGAGAACCTATACCATCTCAGACAGGTGAATGTCCAGTCTCTTCTTGAAAATCTCCAGTGATGGAACGCCCACGATTTCTGGTGGCAAGCTGTTCCACTGGTTGATTGTCCTCGCTCTCAGGAAGTTTCTCCTTAATTCCAGGTTGCTTCTCTCTTTGATCAGTTTCCAACCATTGTTTCTTGTCCTGGCCTCTGCTGCTTTGGAGAATAACGTGACCCCCTCTTCTTTGTGGCAGCCCCTCAGATATTAGAACAGGCTATCATGTCTCCCCTATTTCTTCTTTTCTTTAGACTAGCCAGACCCAAGTCCCGCAGCCGTTCTTCGTACGTTTTAGCCTCCAGGCCTGTGATCATCTTAGCTGCTCTTCTCTGAACTTTTTCCAAACTTACCTTTAATCTGACCAGCTTACATTAACCTCAGTCTATACAGGTAGTCTTTGATTTACTGCCACAATTGAGCCCAAGCTTTCTGTTGCTAAACGGGACAGTTGTTAAGCAAGCTTTGCCCCATTTTGCGACCTTTCTGGCCACAGTTATTAAGCGAATCACTGTAGTTGTTGGGTGAGTAACACAAGTTGTGAAGTGAACCTTTTTTTCCAAACTCTCAACGTCTTTTTTGTGATATGGTGACGAAAATTGGCTGCAGTATTCCAGGTGTGGCCTCACTAGGGTTTTACAAAGCAGTTTGTATTAGCTTTTTTGGCTGCCGCTGCACACTGCGGAGAAGAAGAGCGGGACGAAAGGCAAGCTCACAGCTATGCACCAGTCACTCGTTTGCCGGGTGAGGTGATAGTGCCTTTCAGGTATATGGAGCAGGATTTGAATCCAGGGCAAAAGATGAAGTTGACAGCAAAAATAAGTTGTTACATTGGACAAAGAGCTGGAGAAGGGCCTAATTTTTCTCTGGACGGAACAACATGGCTGTCCTGTTCCCCAAATGCTAGCAAGCATAGCTTTCCATTGGTATCACCCGGGCTTTTTTTCTCATAGGACGCTCAGAACGGAGTTCCGGCACCTTTTTTGGATGGAACCTTGTAGGGTAGGCAAGGCGGGTTGTATGACATGTGTGAGTTCCGGCACCTTTTTCTTTTACAAAAAAAGCACTGGGTATCACCATCATCACCACCATCTTCTCGTTATCATCATCATCATCATCATCATCATCATCATCATCACCATAACTGAATGTCTATGGAGATTCTCAATCAACCAGGTCATGGTTGTTCCAAAAGTGCTTTTTCAGGAGGCAACTGGACTTTCTTGTTTTTTTCTTTGAAGACGTTTCGCTTCTCATCCAAGAAGCTTCTTCAGCTCTGACTGGGTGGTGGGGATGTCTGGTCGCCATTGGCTCCAGCAAATTTTCCCTAATTAATCTTCTCCCTCCCTTTTGTCGCTCTTACATCCATCTGTACCCCACTGCCCCACAGCATCAAGGACCCAGCCCTTGAGAAAAAGCAATCAGAGACATTTTCAAGACAAGGCAGTATGAATTCTTTCCCCCTGTTTACAGGTTATTGCTTGAAAGGATTCCTGCCCCAATCTGAGAGAGGGAGAGAGACTTATTTTGAAGTCTCTGTAATAGTTCCAAAGATTTCACTAAGGTGCAAGAGATGGCAAATGAAAATAAAATTGACTTCGTGGGGTGCTGTGGTAAATCCAGCACTTTGTGTGTGTGTGTGTGTGTGTGTGTGTGTGTGTAACAAGCATTTGACACATATCTCCCCTTGCTTCTCAGCTAACAAAGCGAGAGAGAGCCTGTGGCTTAGAGGTGAAAACAACTGCCTAATGTGCAATCAGCCCAGGTTCGAATCTCAGAAGGGTATGGCTGACTGATGAAAACTAATAAGTTTGAAATGCATATCAGTCTCCCTTAATTCTTTGTTAGCAATTTAAAATTTACATATATGTATACAGTATACATATACATATACATACATACATACATACATACATACATATATATATATATATATATATATATATATATATATATACTCTTCCATTAAGTAGTTACATTACTTTTTCCAATGGTGCTTTTTCAAAAGGCAGCTGGACTTTGTTTTTCCTTGAAGATGTGTTGCTTCTGATCCAAAAAGCTTCTTCTGAAGTGAAGAACTGAAAAAGCTTCTCAGATGAGAAGGGAAACGTCTTTGAGGGGTAAAAAAGAGTCCATCTGCCTTTTGAAAAAAACACCTTTGGGACAAACGCGGCCTGGATGACTGAGAATCTCCATAGATACACTGAGTGTGTATCTTTCTTAAAACGTGCAACTGCCTTCAAGAGACTTCAGAATGCACTTTCTACTGGGTAGATGCTGAAAAAAACAAGTTTTTGCATACCAAGAAATAGCCTTGGCTAAGAAGAGAAAAACACGCTTTCCTAAAGTTTTTTTTTTAAAAAAAGAGGCTTAGAGCGCCATGTTAAAAGTGCTAACATCCCCTTTTAAAATGCAAATAATGGCCTAAAAAAGCCTAAAATTCCAGGCGTTAAAATACTTTTTATGTTGCTCATGATCCTATTGGCATTTATGTTTTTTTATTTATTATTGTGGATACTGTATGCATAGGTATACGTGCATTAGGCCAGGGGTCTTCAAACTTGGCCCTTTTATGACTTGTGGACTTCAACTCCCAGAATTCCTCAGCCAGCGTGCCTGGCTGAGGAATTCTGGGAGTTGAAGTCCACAAGTCATAAAAGGGCCAAGTTTGAAGACCCCCTGATATAGACTTTAAGAGGAGTGGACTTCAATTCCCAGAATTCCTCAGGAGTTGAAGTCCACAAGTCATAAAAGGGCCAAGTTTGAAGACCCCAGCATTAGACCCTTGAATTAATGTATTTTCTTTTTCAAAAGCAAGTTTACTTATATGCTGTCCCTCAGGGTTTTGTTTTGTTTTCTTTTGTTTTTTTGCCCTCAAAGAACAAGTTCTTAACTTTATGTCCCCTATGACATTCCACATTTGTCAGTATAATTGTGGCTATTAGTAGTTCGCATTTCAAAGTTTTGTTTTTAAAGATAAACAGCGCCATTTGCATTATTTATGGCAGCTTGTGGCCAATACAATCGCATAACTCTAGACAAACTCATTTTGTCCATCGATTTTCCATTTTTTAAGCACATAAAGAATTATCTCGCGTCGATCCCAACTCCAAACCTTTAGGAACAGTTCAGTTTGAACTGTCCGTGATGGAACGTTACTTAAAAAGAGACGGATTTGCTCAGAAACATAAAGTGTACAATTTTGGGGTGGGTGGGAGGCAAGGTTCAAATAGTTTAGCAAGAAGCTTCACTGTGCTTCCTTTCATTTTACCTTTGCTACTTGGTGATTGCAAAACACGACCTCTATGCTTAGCGTGATGGGAAAGCCAGTCCATTCTGATCTGTTGTCTCCATGAAAAGAAATGATATTTTGTTTTTTGGTAATTTCGTGAAGCGTTTTGCAACACGCTCTCCTTCCTCCTACCTGCAAGTTTGCAGGTTTCTAAAACTTGAAAAACTGTTTGGCTTCCCCTGAAAATGCATTTAGATCGAAGCTTAATGTCACTTTTAGCCCGCTTGACAGCCAGCCTCTCTGTAACAGGGGTCCCCAACCCCTGCTTTGTGGATCGGTAGCGGGCTGCGGCATGCCGGCAACCGGTCCACACAAAAAAGCAAAGCCCCATCCACGGGATGTAGGCAGCACACAAAATCACACGCCATCCGGTCCGTGGAAAAACCTCTCTCCACGGAAACGGTCCCTGGTGCCCAAAAGGTTGGAGACCACTGCTCTATAGCCTGAGAAAGGGATGGATTCTGGGAGTTGAAGTCCACAAGTCATAAAAGGGCCCAGTTTGAAGACCCCTGATTCTAGATGACATCCATTTCTACCTATCTACTTCTGTCTCTCTGTCTCTTTATTGATAGATTTCTTTCTCCCATAATGAGGAGTCACTTATTATTATCAAGGGCAACGTAGAAAAATGGGAGAAAAACCCTGACAAAGTCCAAATGCAGTAAAATCGGTGTGGAACTTGGGAATTGGTAGAAATGGGATAAAAATTCAAATACTGCACTGAAGAAAACTATAATTAGCCTTTGATACACATCTATCCTGCATGTGAAAGGGAGGAGACGGAATAACACAGAGCTGTCCTTAACAGGTTAGGTCAGGGGTAGGCCACCTTGGCTCTTTTATGACTGGTGGACTTCAACTCCCAGAATTCCTAAGCCAGCATGGCTCAGCTTGGAAGCCTCTCCCTTTTCCTTCAGCATGGCTGGCTCAGGAATTCTGGGAGTTGAAGTCCACGAGTCATAAAGCGGCCTAGGCCTAGGCCAGGGGTAGGCAACCTTGGCTCTTTTATGACTCGTGGACTTCAACTCCCAGAATTCCTGGGCCAGCATGGCTCAGCTTGGAAGCCTCTCCCTTTCCCCTCAGCTTGGCTGACTCAAGAATTCTGGGAGTTGAAGTCCACGAGTCATTAAAGAGCCAAGGTGGCCTACCCCTGGGTTAGGTGAATTGGTAACTAATTATGTTAACTTCATAATACACTAGCAGGTTCCTGAGGGAATAAAGACTAAATGGGGATAAATGAAAAGGTGCCTCTCGGAAGGAATCGGAACTGGGCTGCTCCTTCAGAGATCACCTTTTCAATCAAGTAAACCAAAAAAAGTCTTCTAATCTGAGTAGAGAGGGAGTCTAGTCATTAACCGAGTTTTCTAAAACCTGAAGAAAGTGGGTTATTTTTACATCTAGGCTTTTTTGGAGACGAGGAAGGCCAAGGACATTTATAGCGAATTTCCCCCTTAATTCTGAGCAACAGTGATCCCAGGTTTAAAAGATCCAACATGGGTTTTATTTTTTTTGTTTTTTTTCCCATCATTGTCACCTTCTGAAGAGAGCAAAACAAACAATTAAAATCTTTACCTGTCTGCTCATGCCTGCATTTTAATTTCCTAAGTGAAGCACTGGCAAAGTCCTCAACTTTTGATGTCCCGGTGGTGGTTCCTTGATGTATTTATTTGTTCACTTCAGTGCAAATATATATATATATATATATATATATATATATATATATATATATATATATATATATATATATATATATATATATATATATATATATAATATTTGCCAGCAATTTAGAGGGTGCGCGAAAGGGAGGCGTTCCTTATTATTTATGCATTATGTCTGTGTTTATTAATTGAAATGCCATCAGTTCCAGTGGCTCCGAGCACAACTAGAAACGTTTTAACGCCATAAAATCTTGACAATGGAAGAACATAAACTCTCAAAAGCCTAAATAAAATATTATTATTATTATTTTTTAAAGGGAGCAACTCTTCAATTTCAGATGAAACTTGTTCCACAATATGATTCCTGTCACGGACGGGGGGGAGGGGTGGAACGAGAAGAAGAAATAATAATTATGAATTGTTATTGTGGCGTGCACATATGACAAGTCCTGTAATAAAGCCTCTTATATTATTACTTAAAACTGTTGAGACAGGCTGTTTGAAGTGGCTGCTATAAAAAAACCTTTTAGAAATATACTCTGGACACCTTTGTGTGAACAGAATAAGCAAAGGCCAACAATGTTTTAACCATGTTCTTTTCAGTCCAATTAGCCGTTACACCTTCTGTGCCGTGGCCTGGTTAGCGAAAGCTGAATGTCAAGCAGGTTGGAAGGTCTTTTGAAAACGTTTCTCCGGGAAAATGTTCCTTGGTGCACTTAGGAACTAGCTCTCCCCACTGTCCAGAATTCTATCCTTGCATTTAATAAGATTTGTTTTCCTCCGTGGGTATGATAAATAAAGCCACAGTGAAAGAGTGTGGTGTAGTTGTTAAGGCACCAGGCTAAAAGACGGTGATGGTGAGTTCTAGTCCCGCCTTAGGCATGAAAGCCGGCTGGGTGTCTTGGAGCCCAATCACCAGGAGATGGTGAGTTCTAGTATCACAAAAGCCACCTGGGTGATTTTGGGCCCATCACCGGGAGATGGTGAGTTCTAGTCTGCCTTAGGTGTGAAATCTGCTGGGTGATTTTGGGTCAGCTACCAGGAGGCTGTGAGTTCTAGTTCCACCTTAGGCATGATAGCCACTTGGATGACTTTGGAGCAATCACCAGGAAACTATGTGTTCTAATCCTTCCTCAAGCATGAATATCAGCTGGGTGTATTGGGGCCCAATCAACCAGGAAAAGGTGAGTTCTAGTCCCTAAGAAACGGGAGTGTGCTGGGTGCTTCTAGGACTGGCTTTTAGTTCACCCATAGGGAAGAAAAAGTCACGGAATTGAAATAAAGGGTGGAGTGGATTCGTCTTTTGTTTAGGACATGGGTGGGGAACCTTGGCTCTTTTATGACTTGTGGACTTCAACTCCCAGAGTTCCTGAGCCAGCATGAAGAACTAAGGCCCCTTTATGACTTGTGGACTTCAACTCCCAGAATTCTTGAGCCAGCATGGGGAATTATGACCCCTTTATGACTCATGGACTTCAACTCCCAGAATTCCTGAGCCAGCATGGGGAACTCTGGCTCCATTATGACCTGTGGACTTCAACTCCCAGAATTCCTGAGCCAGCCACAAGTCATAAAAGAGCCAAGGTTCCCCACTCCTGGTTTAGGAGATGGGGGTGTGTGTTCCTGTGCCCCAAAAAGAAACAAGCCGCTATCTGCCTCTGCCTTCAGCAGAACATTTCAGCCGTTCTCATCCTCAGTGTTATTCCTTCCACTTTTATTGGCACCCAATAGTTGCTAAGTTGTTACCATTTTCACTGCCAAATTGCAGAGAAAGAACAAAATCCAGGCTGTACAAGCCTTCTGGCATCCACGAATTATTCAGTAATTATTCAGTAATTCAGAGATTTTAGTTTTCAAAGGAAGAGACGGTGTGTGCGTGTGTCTGTGTGTGAAACTCTGTAAGGAGGATGTTAAAAAATAAAATAAAATAAAGTTTCAAGCCGGCAATTGAAATGCTGGTGTCAATTTCAGTGTGACGGAAGCCATCTTGACTTTTTTGACCCACTCCCTGCAGACATTCCTGGAAAGAGATTGTCTCTTGGTGCTTTTGGTAGATTGTATCCTATTTTAGAGTTGGCTTAGAAGAATTACAAGAAAAATATCCAGCCCATAAATCTGCTATGAAAGGGAAATAGTTGTAGAATAACAGAGTTGGAAGGGACCGCGGAGGTCTTCTAGTCCAACCCCCTGCTCAGGTAGGAAACCCTATACCATTTCAGACAAATGGCTGTCCAGTCTCTTCTTAAAAACTTCCAGTGTTGGAGCATTCACCGCTTCCGGAGGCAGGTTGTTCCACTGGTTAATTGTCCTCACTGTCAGGAATTTCCTCCTTAGTTCTAGGTTGCTTCTCTCCTTGGTCAGTTTCCATCCGTTGCTTCTTCTTGTCCTGCCTTCAGGCGCTTTGGAGAATAGCTTGACTCCCTCTTCTTTGGGGCAGCCCCTGAGATATTGGAACACTGCTGTCCTGTCACCCCTCGTCCTTCTCTTCATTAGTTGATAGGTGACATTATGGAATTATTTTCTTAAAACAGAGCTGTGTAGGAAGAGAGTTGTGTTTGAATGGAAGGGTTAGGAGAAAAAAATAAATAAAGAATAACCCTTACTCTCTTGCAAGTCATCATCACTGTCCCATGCAGTGCTTACACATACAGTGGTTTGCAATTATATGCAATTTGTTTTGTACTGTCTTATTCAACCTTGAAGTGGCTGCATAGACCAGCAAATTTAGGGATCTGGTAGCACAGCTAGAGACAGTTTGTGTACTGCTTAAATGACCGGGCTAGAAACCAGGAGACGGTGAATTCTAGTTCCCCCTTAGGCAGGAAAGCTAGCTGGGTGTCTTTGGGTCAGTCACCAGAACACGGTGAGATCTAGTCCCACCTTAGGCATAAAAGCTGTCTCAGTGATTTTGGGCCAATCTCCAGGAGACTGGCAATTCTAGACCCGCCTTAGGTGTGAAAGCCGGCCGACTTTGGACCAATCAATAGGAGACGGTGAGTTCTAGTCCTGCCTAGTTCTAGTATGAAATACAGCGGGGCAACCTTGGGCCATTTCTTCTCTCTCTCAGCCCAACCCACCTCACAGGATTGATGTGGGGAAGAGGAGGCAGGAGTATTGAGTGCGTTCACCACCTTGTTTATAAAAATAAGGTGGGGCATAAATAAATAAAGCAATACATAAATGACAATCTCTGAAGTTCTTCCATTTAACTCCGTACAAATGGATGCGATTTTTGCAAAAAATAAAATAAAAATCCTGCTTCCCCCCTGGGTAGCTCTTGTTCTTGAAAGTCACTTGACAAGACCAGCATCCATTGGCGATAAATCTTTCACGATGCAACAAACAAAATATGCATATGGTATATTTTCTGCAGCGCCTTTTTTCTCTCCCCCCCCCATCCAAACATTTTACGAGCGAAGGATCTCCATGCCTTTCTGCAAGCAGAAGCTTTAGCAAAAGGAAGATTTTTTTAAAAAAAATATCTAATGTTTGTTTGCTTTATTAAATTGGTTTGTCACCCGTCTCACCACAATGTTGGCTACAGCAAAATGGCTAGAGTAGAACGTGGGTGTAGAAAATGCAACAAAAAAGCATTTTGATGTAATAAACCACGTGGCAAAGCAGGAGGAGGAGGAAAAGAAGAAGAAGAAGAAGAAGAAGAAGAAGAAGAAGAAGAAGAAGAAGAAGAAGAAGAAGAAGAAGAAGAAGAAGAAGAAGAAGAAGAAGAAGAAGAAGAAGAAGAAGAAGAAGAAGAAGAAATAATTTCGCTCCTCACCCAAGAAGCGTCATCAATTCTGGGATGATGGTGAGGATTATGGGAAGATTGGAAGAATCATATTTCTTGGCAGTCATCTGCTCGTTAGTACTCTCTGAGAGCTCTTGGGGCCACTTGGAGTTTATCTGTGCCTTTAGAGTGGAAATAGGTGTGGAATTTTCCTGGAACTGCTGAAACGACTGTATTGTAGACAGGAGGTAAGTGGTGTCTTTTCCCTTCCCCTCTGTTGAGAGAGGGCTGCTCAGTGACAACAACGACCTGGATGACTGAGAATTTCCACAGAGAGTTGGTGAGGAAGCAGGATCATGCTGACCCCAGCTACAATACGGACACGGCGAAAGGTTCTTCTCCACTTGCAAACCACCCTTTAATACGGGAGTGGGCAACTATGTCAACTTTAAGACCTGTGGACTTCAACTCCCAGAATTCCTGAGCCAGCCGGCTCAGGAATTCTAGGCGTTGAAGTCCACAGGTCCTAAAGTGGACATAGTTGCCCATCGCTGTTTTGAGTAGCTGCCTTGTTCACAGTCCAATTAAAATCTTCTACATTTCTGCTGATAAAGGGCAGGGGGGGGGCGGCAAATAGATGGGGAAGAAATGGAGGTAGTGACAGATTTTATTTTCCTGGGCTCCAAGATCACTGCAGATGGGGACTGCAGCCAAGAAATTAAAAGACGCTTGCTCCTGGGGAGGAAAGCCATGGCAAATCTAGACAGCACACTAAAAAGCAGAGACATCACCCTGTCAACAAAAGTGCGTATAGTCAAGGCAATGGTCTTCCCAGTTGCAATGTATGGCTGTGAAAGTTGACCATAAGAAAGGCTGAGTGCCAAAGAATTGAGGCCTTTGAACTCTGGTGCTGGAGAAGACTCCTGCGAGTTCCTTGGACTGCAAGGCGATCAAACCGGTCAGTCCTAGAGGAGATCAACCCTGACTGCTCTTTAGAAGGCCAGATCCTGAAGCTAAAACTCAAATCCTTTGGCCACCTAATGAGAAGGAAGGACTCACTGGAGAAGAGCCTAATGCTGGGAAAGGTTGAGGGCAAGAGAAGAAGGGGAAGACAGAGAATGAGGTGGCTGGATGGAGTCACTGAAGCAGGAGGCGTGAGCCTAAATGGACTCCAGAAGATGGTAGAGGACAGGAAGGCCTGGAGGAACGTTGTCCATGGGGTCGCGATGGGTCAGACACAACTTCGCAGCTAACAACAACAAAGGGGGCAGACAGATTGCTGGAGATTTTCCCACCTTTTCCTCCTGAAGCCCATTAGGTTAGGCAAGTTCTGGGTGGGCAACGCCTTGTTCCATGAACCTTGTTCTTCATCCTGCTTAAATTTGTTAAATTTCCAAATTTTTATGTGGAACAGGAAGGTAGACGGAAATCATAGTCTAAAATGGGCCTGCTGACAATACCTGTTGCCCACGTTGGAGCTAAAATTGCTCTTATAAATTCAAAATCCATCTATCACCCACAGGAGAATCAGGTCAAGCGTAGGAAGGTGATTTCAGCTGAGTTTGAATGTTAGCCTGTCACCGCGTCAGAAATGGAGAACCTTTCTCGCTTTTAAACAAACCCTAAGGAATATTTGTTGTGTAGACAGAGACTCCCTTCTGTGTTTGTGACCCTCTGTCCTTTTCCTCTGAAAAAGTAAAGATCACTTGAAACATCTTCAGGGGGGAAAAAAGAAAAAAAAAAAGTATTGTCAAAATGCAGGCTGTCCACAACACTACATTTAAAAAAAACACCACAACGTACAAAGGTTTGCATTGTATTAAGAGTCGCCTGTACTGGGGGTTGGGTAGCAAATAAATTTGATTAAAGGAAGAAAGAAAATAAGATTAACCTTTGAGCTGTTTTTTTTAACAATGGTTTTTAAAGTTTTGTTTTTTTTAAGTGACAGGGAAATACAGAGCAATTTTAATATTGGGAATTTAAGAGGCTGGTGGATTCTGCCAGCATGTGAGGTAGATCCAGCCAAGAAACAAGCTTCATGGCCGACTGAAAACTTACTTTTATTGAGTTTGGCTATTATAGTAGAAACTTGCAGCTTTGATGGTCCTTTTATTTTCATGGGAATTAAGAGTCGTTTTCATAATCCATCCCCATTGTTGGAACTCGACCAATGTTTTCTTCTGAGTTGCTTTGGCAAAACAGATCTTTTTTCCCCCCTTCAGAATAACAGAGTTGGAAGGGACCCTGGAGGTCTTCTAGCCCAACCCCCTGTTCAAGCAGGAGACCCTAGGCCAGGGGTAGGCAACCTTGGCTCTTTTATGACTCGTGGACTGCAACTCCCAGAATTCCCGAGCCAGCATGGCTCAGCATGGAAACCTCTCCCTTTCCCCTCAGCATGGCTGTCTCAGGAATTCTGGGAGTTGAAGTCCACGAGTCATAAATTGGCCTAGGCCAGGGTTAGGCAACCTTGGCTCTTTTATGACTGGTGGACTTCAACTCCCAGAATTCCTGAGCCAGCATGGCTCAGCTTGGAAACCTCTCGCTTTCCCCTCAGCGTGGCTGGCTCAAGAATTCTGGGAGTTGAAGTCCACGAGTCATAAAGCGGCCTAGGCCAGGCTTAGGCAACCTTGGCTCTTTTATGACTGGTGGACTTCAACTCCCAGAATTCCTGAGCCAGCATGGCTCAGCTTGGAAACCTCTCGCTTTCCCCTCAGCGTGGCTGGCTCAGGAATTCTGGGAGTTGAAGTCCACGAGTCATAAAGCGGCCTAGGCCAGGCTTAGGCAACCTTGGCTCTTTTATGACTGGTGGACTTCAACTCCCAGAATTCCTGAGCCAGCATGGCTCAGCTTGGAAACCTCTCGCTTTCCCCTCAGCGTGGCTGGCTCAAGAATTCTGGGAGTTGAAGTCCACGAGTCATAAAGCGGCCTAGGCCAGGCTTAGGCAACCTTGGCTCTTTTATGACTGGTGGACTTCAACTCCCAGAATTCCTGAGCCAACATGGCTCAGGTTGGAAACCTCTCCCTTTCCCCTCAGCGTGGCTGGCTCAGGAATTCTGGGAGTTGAAGTCCACGAGTCATCAAGGAGCCAAGGTTGCCTACCCCTGCCCTAGACCATTTGGCTGTGGGGTCCTTGCTGCTTTCTAAGCTTGCTTGTTCTCTGCAGAGGTTTCCTTACCCAAACTAGGTAACATCATCAGTGCTAATAAGGATTGCGGTCTGCTGTCAGTTTATATTCTGATTTCTTGCCCTGTTGGTGTGGGTGGTCTTAAGAGATTCTTTGGTTGGGCTATTTCCTTTTGGCTTCTTTGGCAGTTTCTTGATTGTTTACTTGATTGTCGGTCTGATTTTAATCTTGGCGTTAATCTGTGCTAATCTGGGTGCTGATTGCTGGCTGAGAGAGTCCAGGGACTTTTTTGGTCCGTTTTTGGCTAGTTGATTGTCTCTTTGGTATAGTCTGTAGATGTTGTCAATGCCTATGTGTCTGTTGATGGCCAATCGTCATCATAATAATAAAGTTGGAAGGGACCTTGGAGGTCATCTAGTCCAACCCCCTGCTCAGGCAAGAAAGCCTATACCATTTCAGACAAATGGCTGTCCGGTCTCTTCTTAAAAACTTCCAGTGTTGGAGCATTCACCACTTCTGGAGGTAGGTTGTTCCTCCGGTTAATTGTTCTAACTGTCAGGAAGTTTCTCCTTAGTTCTAGGTTGCTTCTCTCCTTGAGTAGTTTCCATCCGTTGCTTCTTGTCCTGCCTTCGGGTGCTTTGGAGAAGAGCTTGACTCCCTCTTCTTTGGGGCAGCCCCTGAGATACTGTGCTGTCATGTCCCCCCTCGTCCTTCTCTTCATTAGACTAGACATCCCCAATTCCAGCGACCGTTCCTTATATGTTTTAGCCTCCAGCCCCCCCCCCCCCCGTTCATCTTTGTTCATCTTTGTTGCTCGTCTCTGTCAGAGTGCCAGGCTTCTAGAAATTCCCTGGCATTTTTGGACGTGGCTAAGATGGTTATCTTTTCCCAGCTGGAACTATGGTTTAAATCTCTCTGCATGTTGTGAAATGACAAAGAAATTTCGTCGTGTCTTCCTGCATCACGCAAGAAAACAAGCCAGCTCAGAGGTTGCCAAGGACCCACCCCCCCATTTCAAGCCTGAGCTACAAATATTCTCCTTGATTGGTAGACAAATGGTTGTCGAGCCTCTTCCAGTGATAGAGCACCCACAATTTCTGAAGGCGAGCCGTTCCGATGATTAATGCTCCTACCTGTCCCGTCTTCTTCCAGCAAAATTATCCTCTTTACTGTCTTAATCCAGGTCTCCTCTTGGTTCTTTTTTTTTAAAAAAAAAACAACGCTATTTCTGCCTCGTCTCCCTTCTGCTCATGTGTGACCATCGTCTTTCCCGCCCTACCCTTGCCTCAATTTGCTCTCTCCCCGTTTTTGACATGTTGCCTTGTGTGCTTGCCCAGATTAAGGAGGATCCAGGAGGTCCATGGGGATCGGTCAAGAAAGGACGATGGTTCTACGTTGCCAAAGAGACAAGCCAAACGAACGGATGACTCCGATTTCCACTGATTTCCACTTCCGTCTCTTTGATAACCCTCCCAATGATCAATGTGGAATTTAACCTACAAGTTGAAACACTTTTGTCTTTTTTTTCCGCACCCTCCCTTTTTTTTTTCAAATCCCATCACCACAGAACGGGGGTGGGTGGGTGGGATTTACACCGCCGCCGGGCATATTTGTAAGACAAGCTCTGAGTGTTTTGTTTTGTACCACCCGATCTGAAAGCCTTGTTTTGGGAAGAATACCCCGGTTGAATCCAACCCGAGGCTGCATACGCTGGGATGCCTGGAGTGGAAATGAAATTAAAGACCTTGTTATGCCGTGAAAGACTTTCAAAAATTAATCTGCAACAACCCCCCACCCACCCATCCCCGAACACTGAGGGTTTGAATATTTTATTGACCCAAATGAACATTAGCAGTCTCTCTGGCTGGAGTTAGGAAGGCTGGCTTCCCCCACACAAATCTTCTCTTGGTCGTAAATCTTGCGACTGACTCTGAGCATTAAGAGTTTGGCGGACATGTCTGCCTCGCTTTCTCTACAAGGCAAAACAGGGACGGTGGGGATTTGATAAAAATCCATATCCCGGCCAGAAATGTAATAACTGCAAGTGCATCTGGATACAGCTGGAGAGGACGAGAAGCAATGGTTGGAAACTGACCAAAGAGAGAAGCGACCTGGAATTAAGGAGAAATTTCCTGACAGTGAGGACAATCAACCAGTGGAACAGCTTGCCTACAGAAATCATGGGCGCTCCATCGCTGGAGGTTTTTAAGAAGAGACAGGACAATCACCTGTCTGGGATGGTAGAGGTTCTCCTGCTTGAGCAGGGGGCTGGACTAGAAGACCTCCAAGGTCCCTTCCAGCTCTATTCTATTCTAGAAAATGGGTTTATGTGGGTTTTTGCTGGGCCTTCTCTCCTGCTGAAGAGTCATTTGGTCCTCCCAGTGTGGTCTTGTTGGCTCAGGGCTTGGACTCCGAGAATTGAGACCCATTTTCAAGTCCACGGTCAGTCCTGGAAGCTCATTGGGACGTGAGGCCCTCTCCCTATCGGCCCGGCCTTCTCACAGGCTTTCTGATGGGGGAAAGGGCTCTCTCTGTCTCTAGACTGCCTGGAAAATAATAGGATATAAAGAGAAATTAATTGAGGAAAGGAAGAAGCCCAAGAGAAGAGAATATGCGTGGCTCAGAGTTGAACTGCGGGGTCCTTGGTGCTCTCTGAGCTTGGGGGCTTTTCTTGCAGATGTCTCATTACCCAGCTAGGGAACATTATCAGTGCTAGAAGGGGGTGGGGTTTGCGAGGAGGAGGGGGGGAGAAGAGGAGGAGAACTGTGGAGACCCTAGACCAGGGCTAGGCAACTTTGGCTCTTTTATGACTTGTGGACTTCAACTCCCAGAATTCCTGAGCCAGCCATGCTGAGGGGAAAGGAAGAGGTTTCCAAGCTGAGCCGTGCTGGCTCAGGAATTCTGGGAGTTGAAGTCCACGAGTCATAAAAGACCCAAGGTTGCCTAGCCCTGCCTTAGTCCTCTCTGAGGAGGAGGAGGAGGAGGAGGAGGAGGAGGAGGAGGAGGAGGAGGAGTGGGAAGAAGAGGAGTGAGAGGAGGAAAGAAGAGAAGGATGGAGGAGGAGGAGGGGGAGGAAGAGGAGGAAAGGAGAGGACTGTGGGGTCCTTAGTCCTCTCTAAGCTGGGTGGTTTCCTTGCAGACGTTTCATGACCCAACTAGGGAACATCAACAGTGCTAACACATCATTAGCAAGCTCAGAGAACACCAAGGTCTCCACAGAACGCATCCCATTTGTTCCCTTGTAACAGCAGCTGTAAAATAAAGAGTTGCGGACTTCAACTCCCAGAATTCCTCAGGCAGGCACGCTTGCTGAGGAATTCTGGGAGCTGAAGTCCACAAGTTGTAAAAGGGCCACGTTCGAAGACCACTGAGGTAGATGGAGCATGGAGAAGGTGGCAGATCTCCTCTTCATGCTGTGAAACATTCACTCTCTTGTTTTCCTTCCTGCCTTTCTCCCTCCCTCCCTCCCTCTTTCTTTCTTTCTTTCTTTCTTTCTTTCTTTCTTTCTTTCTTTCTTTCTTTCTTTCTTTCTTTCTTTCTTTCTCTCTCTCTCTCTCTCTCTCTCTCTCTCCTTCTTTCTTTCTTTCTTTCTTTCTTTCTTTCTTTCTTTCTTCTTCCTTCCTTCCTTCCTTCCTTCCTTCCTTCCTTCCTTCCTTCCTTCCTTCCTTCCTTCCTTCTTTCCCTTCCTTCCTTCCTTCCTTCCTTCCTTCCTTCCTTCCTTCCTTCCTTCCTTCCTTCCTTCCTTTCTCTCTCTCTCTCTCTCTCTCTCCCTCTCTCTCTCTCTCTCTCTCTCTCTCTCTCTCTCCCTCCCTCCCTCCCTCCCTCCCTTCCTCCCTCCCTTCCTTCCTTCCTTCCTTCCTTCTTTCTCATGCTATCCAGAGTTCTTTGGGATTGAGGGGCATTATAAGTATCTAAGAATAAATTAAATGGAGAAACAACAGCAGGGGCAACGTTGCTGATAACACCACTAGCGGAACAATCTTTCTTTCCTTTGTTCACATTGTGTTTATGTCTATGGAAACAGATCGGTCCTAACTGTGCTGCAAAAGTCTCCAGGGAAAACGAAAGCTCACGAGCACAGACTCTGTAAGAAGAACGTTCATGATATATGTCTGCTTCTGCTTCTAGCTTTTCTCTTCAGTCCATTGGTTCTGATGATCCCAGGATCATCATTTGTACAATAATTCATAGCCATATTAGATTTCATTTTTTCCTAGGCTGTTAGAACAGTAAAGTTTAGTTAACTACTTTAACTAAAAATAAATGACACTTGAAGTTCAGTGAATCACACCCATTCAGCTCCATCCCTCAACCCCAATTTAGATTTAGATTTTAGATTTTATTAGATTTATATACCGCCCTTTCCCGAAGGACTCAGGGCGGTTTACAGGGCATTTTAAAATCACATCAATATAAAATACAAAGTTAAAAGAGAATTAAAAGATTAAATTATCCCTGAAAATAAAACCCCAGTTAAAATTCTCAGCCTGGGTCAGAGAGCTCAAAGAGCCAAGTCTTCAGGTCCCGGCGGAATGAGTCCAAATGCCTTTTGAGCTGCTGATACATCCAGGAGAAGTTATTTGTCTCACCCTGCATCTTGGGGGGAAATGCCCCAACTAACGACCGGTGGGTGGCATTTATGGTTAGGGCCCAGGGGTAGGCAACCTTGGCTCTTTTATGACTCATGGACTTCAACTCCCAGAATTCCTGAGCCAGCCATGCTGAGAAAGGGAGAGGTTTCCATGCTGAGCCATGCTGGCTCAGGAATTCTGGGAGTTGAAGTCCACGAGTCATAAAAGAGCCAAGGTTGCCTACCCCTGGCCTAGGCCAAGAACTCTTCAGAACATCTTGTAGTCCACAGTGAGGGCAATTCCTGGTGTCTCCACCTTCTCAGCCAACGTTAATAAGGGTTTTTTTTTTGGGGGGGGGAGGAGGAAGTTTAGTTTAATGAAGAGAATGAATTAGTGTAGTTTAATGAACAGAAGGATGAGGGGGGACACGATAGCAGTGTTCCAATATCTCAGGGGCTGCCCCAAAGAAGAGGGAGTCAAGCTATTCTCCAGAGCACCTGAAAGCAGGACAAGAAGCAACGGATGGAAACTAGTCAAGGAGAGAAGCAACCTAGAACTAAGGAGAAACTTCCTGACAGTGAGAACAATTAATCAGTGGAACCACCTGCCTCCAGAAGCTCTGAATGCTCCAACACTGGAAGTTTTTAAGAAGAGACTGGACAGGCATTTGTCTGAAATGGTATAGGGTTTCCTACCTGAGCAGGGTGTTGGACTAGATGACCTCCAAGGACCCTTCCAACTACTACTACTACTACTTCTTGTTCTTCTTCTTCTTGTTCTTCTTGTTCTTGTTCTTCTTCTTCTTCTTCTTCTTCTTCTTCTTCTTCTTCTTCTTCTTCTTCTTCTTCTTCTTCATCATCATCATCTTCATCATCATTATAATTATTGTTGTTGTTGTTGTTGTTGTTGTTGTTGTTATTATTATTATTATTATTATTATTATTATTATTATTATTATTATTATTATGGTTGAGTTGGGTGTCAAGGCCTCACGTCCATGAAAATATAGATGCAATGGGATGGCAGGGAAGACTCCCAGTTGTTCAAAATTAATGTCTGACCATTATAAGTAGTGGAGAAAACATTAATTCTGAATTGAGTGGCAGTAAGAGTAAAAAAAAAAATGCGTTCAGCCACCGTCGTTGGATGCTCACTGGTTTGAAAACACAGGCTTCAGAAGTGATGGCCAATTGAGAGTGCTTGGTGTCTGTGAGCTTGGATGTTTTCT
>CM044360.1:76990321-77017821 GCA_024294585.1 Vipera latastei | reverse complement strand
AAGAATATTCTTATTTTTTGGAAGATCTTTTTTTTCAAGTATAGATATGACTTGGATCTCTAAGACTTTGGTTACTTTATAAATTGAGATATTACCAAAGACTTTCTCAGACCACAACCCAATGACTTTAGCTATTAAAAGGAAAAAATGCCTCTTTCACTTGGAGACTGCAAATTGCTGCAAAGTACACCATAGTGGAGGATTACAAAAATACGTTGATTTTTTTTTTAAAAAAAGATTCTTGACAGTGAGAAAGAGGCCAATAGAGCATTAATTCCTATTATCAACCAATAGGTTTATTGAATAATGTTTATAAGTTGTTTACAATGATTTTGCTTGAAAGGTTGAAAATAATTTTACAGGACTTTATTCATGAAGATTAATGTGGCTTTTTGCTTTTTACCAAATATATATATATATATATATATATATATATATATATATATATATATATATATATATATATATATATATATATATATATATATATATATATGATGAGGTTAGAAATGTGTCGTGTATATTCTGGATTATTTGGAACAACACAATGATAAAAACAAGTTGTGTTATCTTCTTAGTTGCAGAAACGGGCTTCTTGGACAGTTTGAACTGTACTCTCCCATTTAGAGTTCTGGAAGACATGAACTTTGGAGATAATTTTATTAAAATCGATTTATATCTCACAGAAGTAACTTTTACTGAAGACTTTACAAAACCCTTGTGACATTCCAAAAGAAACGGGACAGAATGCCTGCTGTCTTCCCTGTGGTTCATTTTTTAGTTTTTGAGGTATTAAATAAGAGACCTTCCCCCTGGAGTGGTCCCTATTTTTCTACTTGCATTTTTACGTCCTTTCGAACTGCTAGGTTAGCAGAAGCTGGGACGAGTAACAGGCGCTCACTCTGCTACACAGCACTCGGGATTCGACCCGCCAAACTGCCGACCTTCTGATCGACAAGCTCAGCGTCCCAACCCACTGAGCCACCACATCCCTATATATTGTGGTGTATGTATATGTATGTGTATTTACACATGTATATACACAATCTTGCCCAGAGCACCTGTGAACATATGGCTTTGAGACCTTTAGAGTCGTCATACATAAATCAAAAAGAACTGCATAAAATGACCAGTACGGAGGAAAGAAACATATTGTTGAATTCGCCAACAAACTGCATACTTACTTACAAAGGAAACCAGTGCCTTAACCAAAGCCTAGCTTGAGTTCCTGTCAAGGAAATAGGCCAGAGTTGAGTCTTTAAAATACTGAAATAAATAAACCCATCACTGTGATCTCAAGTGATGATCTCCACTGGGGAAGAGTTGTGATTGTGATGTGTGTGTGTGTGTGATTTGCTCTTTATCCTTGGCTTGGAATTATTCTTTTGAATACCCTGACTTGATAAGTCTAGTGCCAATTGTGCCTGTTTTGAAGTCCATTTTACGAGTTGCACTTAAGTTGTATTGATTGAACCTCAATCTGAAGGTCATTACAAAGGCGTCGGAATCACCACAGGGCTTCAGAACCGCTCGAGTTAAAAATGCGATTAAGGATGGTGGAAGGCAAAATCTTTGTATCCAATTGTCTGTGATTTATTCCATAAGAAGGAAGGAAAAAAAGTTGAGTACCTTTCCTCCATTCGTCATTCTTTTAGAGCATTTTTTCACAGCTAGAAAAAAAAAACCCGCTCCAATCGCCAAAGTTAATGATACGGAGCAAATGGGGATTTTCTCCACTTACGCCTTGTTAGACTTCAAACTTCTCTAAAAATGTTAGGAGCTTAAGGTCACACCATTCATCTTTCAGGAAAAAAAAACCAACCACTTTTTCCCCCCTTTCCCTTTCCCTTATTCTATTTCATTTTCTTTTCGGTGATAATGCACCGGTGGAGATACGGTGAGATCCACGGGTTTTAGTTATTTCGGTATTGTCGGAAAAACTCCGAGGCACCTTGAACTGGGTCACCTCTCTTTTTAAGGTGGTGCCGATTGAGGTTCTCTCACAATTGGAGGTTAAAAAAAAAAAATTAACCCCGATCTTTATGAATTCAAATAATAAGGTCAATCGATGGACAAGTTGAAAATGGGTAGGATTCTAAAGATAGATACACGTCGATGGGAAAGGTCAGTTGTTATTTCTCTACATTCAGTCGGAAAAATAACGTCGCCCGCCTCATTTTCCCACATATGAAATGGGAACACTTGGGGTTTCACAAGACAAGAATATCCATAGGTCAAGAAAAAAAAATCTAGTCCTATAAGATCAAAGCTTCATCTCCGGTCCATATATATCATGGTGCATCTAAAAAAAAGTGGGACTTTGGTGCCCTCTGAGCATGGTTGTTTTCTTGCAGACATTTCATTACGCAACTAGGCAACATCATCAGTGCTAGAAGGCAGTGGGGTTTGTTTCAGACAACTGGCTGTCCAGTCTCTTCTTAAAAGCCTCCAGTGATGGAGCACCCACAACTTCTGGAGAAAAGCTGTTCCACTGGTTGATTGTCCTCACCGTCAGGAAGTTTCTCCTTAATTCCAGGTTGCTTCTCTCTTTGGTTAGTTTCCATCCGTTGCTTCTTGTCCTGCCTGCAGGGCAGCCCCTCAAATGCTGGAAATCTGCTGTCATCTCTCTCTCTCTCTCTCTCACACACACACCAGTCCTTCTTTTCTCTAGACTGGCCATTCCCAAATCCTGCAACCGTTCTTCATATGTTTTTATCTCCAGGCCTTTAATCATCTTTGTTGCAATCATGAACTAGATTAAGGAGTGAGGTGACAGTAGATACTTTACAGCCAGGAAGAAAGGAGAGGAAAGAGAGAATTAAGTCTTCTGGGATGGGAAGAGTGGTATAATAATAGAGAAACCAGGTTTTTTTTTTTTTTTTTTTTTTTTTTTAGTAAGGACATCAATGAGGTGGGAGGACTAAGGTTTGGGACAAGAAAAGGTCACCCCAGAGAAACAAGGGCTTGATTATGCAGCTAATCAAAGAAATCAAGGATACATTTATTTATGGCGTTTTTTTATCTGTGATAGTTTTCTCAGAGCGCAGGAGAAGAAAGAGGCTCTGGCCTTTGAGAAGCAGATAACTACGTGTGCCTTATCTTGGAAGTGTTCTGGCATTTGCCTAGTTAAAGGACAGTTGGTTTTTACACGTTCACCCTTCTGTGAGATAGAAGCCATGAGTGGTTAAAAAAAAAAATAGCTATTGTTGCTACTGCTGTACAGGAAAAATGGAGAACCGGTCAGGATTCTGTCTGCAGCAAATTATTTGGGGCTGTTTAAATGAAGTCTAGGGACGCGGTGGCTCAGTGGGTTAGGACGCTGAGCTTGTTGATCAGAAGGTCGGCAGTTTGGCGGGTCGAATCCCGAGTGCCGCGTAGCAGAGTGAGCGCCTGTTACTCGTCCCAGCTTCTGCCAACCTAGCAGTTCGAAAGCACGTAAAAAATGCAAGTAGAAAAATAGGGACCACTACGGTGGGAAGGTAACAGAGTTCCGTGCGCCTTTGGCGTCTAGTCATGCCGGCCACATGACCACGGAGATGTCCTCGGACAAGTGCTGGCTCTTCGGCTTTGAAACGGAGATGAGCACCGGCCCCTAGAGTCAGAAACGACTAGCACGCATGTGTGGGGGAACCTTTACCTTTTACCTTTTAAATGAAGTCTAGTATTGAAAATATCCAGAATCCTCCTTTTTTAAATAATAATCAGTGCTTTTTTTGTAAAAGAAAAAGGTGCCGGAACTCACACATGTTATACAACCCGCCTTGCCTACCCTACAAGGTTCCATCCAAAAAAGGTGCCGGAACTCCGTTCTGCGCGTTCTATGACAAAAAAGCCATAATAATAATAATAATAATAATAATAATAATAATAATAATAATAATAATAATAATAATAATAATAATAATAGCTTATTATGTAAGCTTATACAATATAAGCTTATAAGATAAAATACAAACAGTAACAAAAGTTAAAGAGAGAAAGAAAAAGTGCAAAGAGGGAGGGAGGGAGAGAGGAAAGGAAGGGAGGGAGAGAGGGAGGAAGGAAGGAAAGGAAGGAAGGAGAGGGAGGGAGGAAGAGAGAAACAAAGCAAGGGAAGGAATGGAAGAAGGGAAGAGAGGGAAGAGGAGGGAGGGAAAGAGGAAAGGAAGAAATGAATAATGATTTCTGACTTTTCCAGTGCAGTAAAAAAGTTATAACTGCAACCTTTTGCTTTACCTTTCTAGTTAATTCAAACCATTTCTACAACAGCAAAGTCAATCTAATCGTCACAATCTAAAATCAGAATTTCTTACTTTTTTGTGACGTCTGCGTACTGACCGTGGGAAAGGGGCCGTAGGCTTCATTTCCATCCTTAATTTACAGCAGAATTCAATAGTTTTGCAGCTAATTATGCATCCCTCTTTGTGTGCGCTTATGTGTGCGTTCTGATGTCATTGTCAAAAATTAAATTAAATTAAATTAAATTCTGGGTTCTTCATTTTTGCCAGTGGCATAATGGAACAAAAGGGAGGAAGATGGAAGATACTTGAAAAAAGCCATTTCAAAAATGCTAACGTAAAAGAAAATAGTGAGACATTGTAAAACCTTAAGTGCAATTTTGCATGGATGTAGCCTTGTATTAATACTTTTCGGGGCGGGGGGGGCACATGCCATAAACTCTTTGGATGAGAAAGATAGACCGTTGTAATAATACAATCTGAATTTATAGTTATATCATGCCATTATGATATTATCATTATATTTGAGTTCTATTCATGCCAGTGATATATATACATATATAGATATAGATATGCTTTTGAAGCTGGCGCTAAATAGTGGAAGAGAAATTTCTAAGGTCTAAAAGACGCGGGTGTTTTTTAATCAGCAAACAATATTTTCTATTCAATAGAGTTTTTATGTTACACACGCGGAGAGGGAAATCAAATAATCATAGACAAACTAGTTATAATTGGAAGCACAGAATCTTTTTTAATGGACTAGACAACAAGAATATGGAATTTAAATAACGCTAACAGTGGGAAATAATATAAAGGTTTGAAAAGGAAGGCGGAAAAAAACAACAACCCCACAATGCATGATTTCTCAAAACTGCTTGATCACAGAATAATGATTATAAAGTTCTTTTAACCTTTTTTATTTGGTTTTTGAGAAGCAGTTTTATAGTTTAGAATAGCGAAAGCAGAACCGTGTTGCAAAAGCTATTTTATCATACGGAAATATAATGAATCATCCAGAACATTATGATGAAGCTGGCTATTTACTGGTGAAATGATTGCTCGGATGGTTTTAATTATTAAAATTTTTCCTTTGATATTTGGAGTATAGATACACAGCCAAAAATAGTAAAACAAACCAGTCAACAAAAAGTGATAGAACAATAGTTTATTTTTAACTCATAGGCAAAAGTAATGGCTGTTGGCATTCTCTCTCGTCCTTTTAAATCATTTTACATTGGCTTGAGTTCATAAATATACAGGACGTGATATTCTTTGGATTCCGTGTTGTATTTATCTTCTCTTATATTTCGTTCCTGGCTAGGACAGTACAGGTAATTTACAACCACAGTTGAGCTCAAAATTTATGTTGCTAAGTGGGACAGTTGTTAAAGTGAGTTTTGCCCCATTTTATGACCTTTGTTAAGTTGTTAAGTGAATCATTACAGTTGTTAATAACATCAAACACTGCACATTGCCCGCAAAAATCTGGGTCCTCATTTTACCAACCTCAGAAAAGATGGAAGTCTGAGTCAACCTTGAGCTGGTCAGGATCGAACCGCTGGCAGTGGGCAGTGAGTTAGCCTGCAATACAGGTAATCCTCAACTAGTTTAATGAAGAGAAGGACGAGGGGGGACACGATAGCAGTGTTCCAATATCTCAGGGGCTGCCCCAAAGAAGAGGCAGTCAAGCTATTCTCCAAAGTACTTGAAGGCAGGACAAGAAGCAACGGATGGAAACTAATCAAGGAGAGAAGCAACCTAGAACTAAGGAGAAACTTCCTGACCGTGAGAACAATTAACCAGTGGAACAACCTGCCACTAGAAGCGGTGAATGCTCCAACACTGGAAGATTTTAAGAAGAGACTGGACAGCCATTTGTCTGAAATGGTATAGGGTTTCCTGCCTGAGCAGGGGGTTGGACTAGATGACCTCCAAGGTCCCTTCCAACATGAACATCATCATCATCATCATCATTATTATTATTATAACTTAAAGGTAAAGGTTCCCCCGCACATGCGTGCTAGTCGTTTCAACTCTAGGGGCCAGTGCTCATCTCCGTTTCAAAGCCGAAGAGCCAGCACTTGTCCGAGGACATCTCCGTGGTCATGTGGCCGGCATGACTAGACGCCAAAGGCGCACGGAACGCTGTTACCTTCCCACCGTAGTGGTCCCTATTTTTCTACTTGCATTTCTTTTTACGTGCTTTCGAACTGCTAGGTTGGCAGAAGCTGGGACGGGTAACAGGCGCTCACTCTGTTATGCGGCACTCGGGATTCGACCCGCCAAACTGCCGACCTTCTGATCGACAAGCTCAGGGTCCTAACCCACTGAGCCACCGTGTCCCACTTATTATAACTTACGACCCCAATTAAGCCCAAAATTTACGTTGTTAGCAAGTCATTCATCAAATGACTTTTGTCCCATTTTACGACTTTTCTTGCCACATTTGTTAAGTGAATCACTGCAGTTGTTAAGCTGGTAAAACGCCTGTTCAGTGAATTTGGCTTCCCCATTGACTTTGCTTTTCAGAAGGTCACAAAAAGGGATGACACGATTTCGGGACACTGCGTCCGTCACAAATACGAGTCAGCTGCCAAGCACCTGAATTTTGATCACGTGACCACGGGGATGTTGCCGCTGTTATAAGTGTGAAAAAAACGGTCACTTTTTTCAGTGCGGTTGTAACTTCAAGCAGTCTGTCGTATGTCCAATAAGTGTCATTTTGCACCCACTGAATTTTGGGGTCATGGAAAATCGTTCCACATCGACGTCTAAGTCCTTTTTGCAAGCAGTGGAAGAGGTTTGAATTCATAAACTCTGACAAATTGACAGATGCCCTGGGAAATATGAACATTTCAGAACAGGTGCAAAGCTTCTCTCCGTCTTATAGTTCAAATGTTGTACTTGTCCCTGAACATAGAAAACCGTTTAACGCTTTTTCTACCTAAAGCTGAGGTTTTAAAATAATAACTTGAAAGTCACTTAGAAATACCTCCAAGCTAGGTCACATTTCAAATATGCAGGTAGTCCTCAACTTATGCCCACAATTGAGTCCCAACATTTCTGTTGCTAAGCGAGACATTTGTGATTGCTAAGCACATTGATTTGTGCTTAAATTGTAAGCCGCCCTGAGTCTTCGGAGAAGGGCGGGATATAAATGGGATTAAATGGGATTAAGTGAGTTTCGCCCCATCCGTTGCTTCTTGTCTTGCCTTCAGGTGCCTTTGGAGAATAGCCTGACTCCCTCTTTGTAGCAAGCCCCTGAGATATTGGAAGACTGCTCTTTATTTTAATGATGATCTTATTTATTTGTTTTTAATTTTAATTTTTGTCGGATGATGCAGACGTTCGGATGATGGACATGGTCAATGCCCCGAAGAGGGCTTAGAATGGAGCACTCAGCAACGCTGTAAGCCGTTACCCAAATTCTCCTCCCACTGGATGCACTGGGATATTTTTTTTCCCCCTAGGTTTTGTCAAGCACCAGAGAAAAATCAGCAGATCTGGACAGTTCAAATGGGTATAAAGGTTTACTGCAAGCTTAAGGTGTCTACCAGAATCTGAACTACTAATGGTCAAAGCAAATTGGCGATAGGAACGAGTCACAGGAATTCAAGGTGGGCTGGACTTGTGGGCACGAAGGGACTCCAGACTCATGAGGCGTTTGACCCCTCCTCCTTTGGGCTCAGCTTGATCATCTCCTAGATGATCTCCTAGATCGGGATCCACAACCCCTGTCCGTGGACCAGTAGTGGTCTGCAGCATATCAGAAACCAGTCGTGGAAACAAACGAAGTCCCATCCGTGGGATGCAGGCAGCATGAGAAACCACGTGGCCCTCCAGTCCATGGAGAAACCTCTCTCCACGGAACCAGTCCCTGGTGCCCCAAAGGTTGGGGACTGCTGCCCTAGATGGATCTGATGGACCTATTTTTGAGATCCAACCATTGGCTCCTGTCTCCGCACCGAACCTGCTCTTGTTTTGTTCAGGTTTTGCAGGATAATCCTACTCGTCATTTTGTACCTTTTGTTGGTAAGGGAGGGACAAAAGGGCCAGTCCAAGAGACTATTGTTATAACACCATAAAATAAAGCAAGTTAAGGGAATTATTTCCATTTCCGACCAGGTTAGTTTTCCAAGAACGGTAAATTTAAACAATGCCTGGAGATGTGCAGCTTTAAATGCGGGGTTGTGAAATGCATCCCGCCGTAGAATTATTCCCTTGGCAGAATTTCTGATAAACCGAGGTTAGTAACTGAACAAAGTCTGTCCTACATTTGTACTCTTAGGTATATTCGTTCCACCGCACAAGGCAGTGAGCTAATTAGGAAATCTAATTGTTATTTTCTGTGGGTTGTGGTTTTTTTTTCCTTTCCTTTTTTCCCCTTTCCTTCTTTTTCTTTCAGGTGGGGGGGGGGGTGGAGAATAAATTTGCATGGCTAGGTGTCTGTTTAACTCATTCAAAGGCTTTTGTATAGTCTGAGCCTGGTGGGATTTCCCTGTCAAGAGCGATTCAGCCATTTTTATTTTTGCAAGTTGCCTGCGGTTTCCTTTGGTGAATTTCAGGTTTACTTCACTCGGCTTTCCGAAATGTCAGCGCTGTCTTTTTACCCATCGCAGCACATGCTAGATTTGGGAGATGTAACCTGTCTTCCTCCTCTTTCTTCTTCATTTTGAAGTGTGTGTGTGGGGGGAGGTCCTTTGGGTAAGGTGTGCCCCATCATTAATGGAAGATTGGATGCCAGGGAATTTCCAGAAGCCTGGCATTTCACCATCAATAGATGCATGGACATGAACAGGATCTACCGCCTGGGCAAAAGAGACAGTCGACAAGCCAAAAAGAGCCTTGGTGGAGCAGTGGGCTAACACCTCCTTAAGTAACACCAGCTGCCTGCAATTAGTGCAGGTTCGAGTCCCACCAGGCTCAAGGTTGACTCAGCCTTCCATCCTTCCGAGGTAGGTAAAATGAGGACCCAGATTGTTGGGGGCAATTAAGCTGACTTTGTAATAATGCCGCTTGGGGTGTGTGTGAAAGCCCTAATAAGCAGGCATATACATAGAATGAAGGCTACTGCTAAGCTTGTAAGCCGCCCTGAGTCTTCGGAGAAGGACGGGATATAAATGGAATTAAAATAAAAAAAAGGGGGGAACCAAAATACCAAAACGCTTCTCCACCAGCGACTGGCACGCTGAGGAGCAGAGGTTAACTCCAAGATTAACCCTCAGACCAACAGTTCAAGAAGTAACCTGTGCTGCAGCTGCCCAAAAAGCCAACACAGTGCTAGGTTGCGTTAACAGAGGGATAGAATCAAGATCACGTGAAGTGTTGATACCACTTTACAAGGCCTCGGTTAAGGCCACACTGGGAATATGGCCTCCAGTTTTGGTCACCACGATGTAAAAAAGATGTTGAGAGGCTGGAAAAAGTGCAGAGAAGAGCAACAAAGATGATCAGGGGACCGGAAGCTAAAATATATAAGGAACGGTTGCTGGAATTGGGTAGGTCTAGTTTAATGAAGAGAAGGACGAGGGGGGACATGATAGCCAATGTTCCAATATCTTAGGGGCTGCCCCAAAGAAGAGGGAGTCAAGCTATTCTCCAAAGCGCCTGAAGGCAGGACAAGAAAGCAATGGATGGAAACTAGTTAAGGAGAGAAGCAACCTGGAACTAAGGAGAAACTTCCTGACAGTGAGAACAATTAACCAGTGGAACTACCTGCCTCCAGAAGCGGTGAATGCTCCAACACTGGAAGTTTTGAAGAAGAGACTGGACAGCCATTTGTCTGAAATGGTATATTGTATAGGGTTGGACTAGATGACCTCCAAGGTCCCTTCCATCATCATCATCATCATCATCATCATCATCATCATCATCATCATCATCATCATCATTATCAACAATACCCCAATCAAGGAACTGCCAAACAAGCCAATAGTAAACAGTCCAACAAAGAATCTTTTAAGACCACCCTGACAGGGCAAGCCACTATAATATAATATAAATTGAGATCAAACCCCACTCCCTTCTAGCCCTGATGATGATGTTGTTACCTAGTTTGGTAATAAAATGTCTGCCAGAAAACAATGAAGCTCAGAGAGCACCAAGAGTTGGACACTACCTAGCGACTGAACGACAACAACATGAACATAGATATTGACCGTTCTAAATGATGGAAATGATAACATTCCTCTTAGTTGTAGTAGAAAGCAGTTTCAATGGCGTGTAAAGCAGAGCTAGTCCATCAACCTCAAATGAAAGAAACCCAAAGACATCTGCTCATGCTATTGGAAATGGATCATCAGTTGATCATCCTGAAGGCACTGTTGGAGCTGATGGCTTAATGTATGCTTCTCCAAGTGTCTATTATTTCTTACAGACTTCCAAAATATATCTGTTCCCATTCCAACCGATGACACTACAGCTCCTGTCCCTCAGCATCTTGAGGTTTTTTTTCTAAGACATCTGGGACGTCAGCCGAGGCTGTTTGATTTTTTTGAGTGCCTTAAAAGTTGCCATTTGAAACAATTGAATGAACAAAAAGCAGTGGGTGAAGAGCTGAGGATCTGACACAAGCAAGGATGGTTGGGCAAGACAGAAAGCTAGAGAGAGGCGAAACGAATGGTGTTGGTGTAAATCAGATTTACCTTGATTTAACATTTCTACTTTTAATTTATTTTCCTCATTACTTCTTGCTCTTTTTTTCTCCCTTACTTTGCATGATGTTGTTTACCCCAAAGGGCAATAATGTGATAGATACATATATTAAGGGGGGGAAATAGGCAACTTGTTCCAAGACACCCTAAAGTGTCAGTTCTTGTTCAGCTATCAGCTCTTTAAGTAATTTCACCTCCGTTTCCAGTTATGACAGATGGAGCTGCCGGCTTCAGCAAGACGTTCCCCGGAGTTTAAATGCAAAACTTACTAAGGCTGATTTTGAATCACTGTTCAATTTTAAAGCAGACACAATAATTGGACCAAGAATTTATAATCAGCTTGAAATTAGGCCTGAACTAAAATAGAGAACAATTATATTAGAGAGATATTTCCCAGTCGATGCAGGAGAAGAACAGGCAGAGCCTGGAGGGCAGAGACAAATGAGTAATCAGCCTGGAATCATTGCGTTCACACAAATACTCTTCAATTCTGTCGACTTTTATCTAGCACCACTTTAGTACTGACCCCTAGTTGACTGTACTCTGGTGTGGAGCCATGAGCAAGAACTCATCTTACTAACTGGAGCTCTACGCGTGGTCCCGATTCTTCTTGCCTGACACCTGAACATATATTTTCACTTGATTATTGGTTTATTTCTTTAGGAGAGTGCAACTGAAGCAACGTAGGCAGGTAGAGTTGTCTTCTTTCCTTGATACAATTTCAAATATTCCTTCGGTTCCATCCCTGATACAGTTAGTGACTTTCAAGGAAGTATAACACCCACAGTCAGATCTTGTGAGGATTTTTTTTTAAAAAAATTACTGCTTCTAGAACAGAAGTCCCCAACTTTTGGGCACCAGGGACTGGTTACGTGGAGAGGGGTTTTTCCACGGACTGGAGGGTGCATGGTTTTGCGTGCTGCCTGCATCCCGTGGATGGGGCTTTGCTTGTTTGTGTGGACCGGTTGCTGGCGTGCTGTGGACCGGTACCGGTCCACGAACCGGAGTTTGGGGACCCCTATTATAGATGGCTCTAGTCCAGAGGTCCCCAACCTTTTGGGCACCAGGGACTGGTTACGTGGAGAGAGGTTTTTCCACAGACCGGAGGGTGTGTGGTTTTGCGTGCTGCCTGCATCCCGCAGACGGGACTTTGCTTGTTTGTGCGGACCGGTTGCTGGCATGCCACGGCCCTGTACTGGTCCACGGACTGGGGGTTGGGGACCCCTGTTCTAGAATCAAGGTTTTAGATGGAACCGTGGGGATTCTTTCCCAAGACAAGACACACTGCAGAGCAGAAGACTGCTATGCAAAATATTTTAGTGCACACCGTTCCTATTGCCCTGGCTTAACTTCTTGGACTGCAAGGCGATCAAACCGGTCAGTCCTAGAGGAGATCAACCCTGACTGCTCTTTAGAAGGCCAGATCCTGAAGCTAAAACTCAAATCCTTTGGCCACCTAATGAGAAGGAAGGACTCACTGGAGAAGAGCCTAATGCTGGGAAAGATGGAGGGCGAGAGAAGAAGGGGACCACAGAGAATGAGGTGGCTGGATGGAGTCACTGAAGCAGCAGGTGTGAGCTTAAAGGGACTCCAGAAGATGGTAGAGGACAGGAAGGCCTGGAGGAACGTTGTCCATAGGGTCGCGATGGGTCGGACACGACTTCGCAACTAACAACAACAACTTCTGGACTTTGCAGGCTGATAGGTAAAGGTAAAGGTTCCCCCGCACATGCATGCTAGTCGTTTCCGACTCTAGGGGCCGGTGCTCATCTCCGTTTCAAAGCCGAAGAGCCAGCGCTTGTCCGAGGACTTCTCCGTGGTCATGTGGCCGGCATGACTAGACGCCAAAGGCGCACGGAACGCTGTTACCTTCCCACCGGAGTGGTCCCTATTTTTCTACTTGCATTTTTACGTGCTTTCGAACTGCTAGGTTGGCAGGAGCTGGGATGAGTAACAGGCGCTCACTCTGTTATGCGGCACTCGGGATTCGACCCGCCAAACTGCCGACCTTCTGATCGACAAGCTCAGCGTCCTAACCCACTGAGCCACCGCGTCCCTCTGCAGGCTGATAGAGCCATGTAAATAAGCCACAGCTGAGCCCCAAATTTTTGTTGCTAAGCGAGTCAGATATTAAGTGAACGTTGCCCCATTTTACGGCTTTTCCGGCCCACGGTTGTTAAACGAATCACTCTAGTTGTTCAGTTGTTAACATGGTGGTTAAGCGAATATGGCTTCCCCGTTGACTTGGTTTGTCAGAAGGTCACAAAAGGGGATCATCACATGACCCCGGGGGACTGCGACCGTCATAAATACAGGTCAGTTGCCAAGCATGTGAATTTTGATCATGTGACCCTGGGGATGTTGCAATGGTCATAAGTGTGAAAACCAGTTAGGGTTAGGGTTATGATAGAGATGATCGAGAGAGAGGGGGGGAGAGAGAGTGGGGAGAGAGGGGGTGGGAGGGAGAGAGGGAGAATGGGGGAGAGGGAGGGAGAGTGGGGGAGAGAAGGAGAGAGATGGAGAGAGGGAGACGGAGAGAGGGAGAGAGGGAGAGGGAGGGAGAGTGGGGGAGAGGGAGAGAGTGGGGGAGAGAAGGAGAGAGATGGAGAGAGGGAGAGAGGGAGAGGGAGGGAGAGTGGGGGAGAGGGAGAGAGTGGGGGAGAGAAGGAGAGAGATGGAGAGAGGGAGACGGAGAGAGGGAGAGAGAGAGTGGGGGAGAGGGAGAGGGAGGGAGAGAGGGAGAGGGAGAGAGTGGGGGAGAGAAGGAGAGAGATGGAGAGAGGGAGAGAGGGAGAGGGAGGGAGAGTGGGGGAGAGGGAGAGAGTGGGGGAGAGAAGGAGAGAGATGGAGAGAGGGAGACGGAGAGAGGGAGAGAGAGAGTGGGGGAGAGGGAGAGGGAGGGAGAGAGGGAGAGGGAGAGAGTGGGGGAGAGAAGGAGAGAGATGAGGGAGAGAGGGAGAGAGTGGGAGAGGGAGAGGGAGAGAGAGAGTGGGGGAGAGAAGGAGAGAGATGGGGGGGAGAGGGAGAGAGGGAGGGAGAGAGTGGGGGAGAGAGGGAGGGAGAGGGAGAGGAAAAGTGGGGGAGATAAAGAGAGAGATGGGGAGAGAGGGAGAGAGAGGGAGGAGAGAGGGAGAGAGATGGGGGAGAGAGAGAGAGAGAGAGGGAGGGAGAGAGAGAGAGAACTCAGCTTTTAGCTAAAATACTTGCAGTCTCATCTGGCTATTTAATGGTCTTGCATAGGAAAGTTATAGCAAAATGATTTATAGATGATAATTGCAGTTTCTAGCCCACCTAGTCAGGAAATGAAATCAGCCTTTTTTTTGAGCCTTAAGCTCCAGAACCATCAGGTTTCCGATATTCATAGCCAAGCCACAGTATATAATTCTTCTCTTTCCTCTTTACTGTAAAGATACTTTTTTTCTTTTTGTTATTATTATTCATTTATTTTTGTCATGTTTATGCAGTGTATATTGGAGGTGGTTACCCATTGAGGGCTGTATGCAATGAAATCTCATTTTAATGTATGCAGATTAATGTAGATTTAAAGTGAGAATAAAGTTGTTCTGTTCTGTTCTGTTCTGTTCTGTTCTATTCTATTCTTCTTTCCTATTGTTATTTCTATTCTAATATTCTATTCTATTCATTTCTATTCCTATTCCTATTCCTATTCTATTTCTATTCATAATAATTCTTATTTTTATTTTATTCTATTCATAATAATTATTCTATTCTATTCCATTCTATTCTATTCTACTCTGTTCTATTCTGTTCTACTCTGTTCTATTCTATTTCTATTCCTATTCTATTCCTAATAATTCTTATTTTTTTATTCTATTCATAATAATTCTATTCTATTCCATTCCATTCCATTCTATTCTATTCCATTCGGATGCTTGACAATTGACTCATATTTATGACAGCTGCAGTGATTCACTTAACTGTATTACCAATTGATAAGTAGGGGCTTGGAGAAATGTTTAATAAATGTTTTGGGATAGGAAGGGTTAATTTGTATCTCACCTTAATCCCACATGAAGGAATTTCATTTTCCCCCATACTCATTCAAGCAAGAGAACTTTAAGATGCAAGGAATGGAAAATCTTTAAAATCCTTTTTTTAATCTATTAATAATATCCTTTAATTTTCTTGGTTTATAGCATAGATTTAATTTAATTTCTTTTCTATCTTAGCTTCATTCATTGTATTATTATTGTTATTATTTTATTTTATTTTCAGAAATGCACCACTAGAGGGAGAGTTAGTTACATAGTTTATCACAATCCAGCCCAGTGCCAGTATTTAAGCTATTCTTGGAGAAGACATTTTTTTTTCTCCCGTACTAGAATTTTCAATAAAAAGGTCAACTGTCAAGAATTGTCCTATATTGCTATATATTTTGCACCTAATAGAGAAGTCAAAATAAAAAACAGCTGAAAGGTCGGGTTGTTGGAAAGATTTTCAGATTTACAGCATGGTTATTGGTCCTGTTCATTGCAGGTATCATACTTCTATAAGTCTTTTTTTTTTCTTGCATCTATTTTTTTTTTATTTTATTCAAGACAAGTTTAAAGTAGAATTTGGAATAGAATAGAGCTGGAAGGGACCTTGGAGGTCTTCTAGTCCAGCCCCCTGCTCAAGCAGGAGGACCTATGCCATCTCAGACAAGTGACTGTCCAGTCTCTTCTTAAAAATTCTCCAGGGATGGAGCGCCCACGATTTCTGGTGGCCAGCTGTTCCACTGGTCGATTGTCCTCACTGTCAGGAAGTTTCTCCTTAATTCCAGGTTGCTTCTCTCTTTGGTCAGTTTCCAACCATTGTTTCTTGTCCTGCCCCTCTGGTGCTTTGGAGAATAATTTGACCCCCTCTTCTTTGTGGCAGCCTCTTGAAAATATAGTATAAAAAAGTATTTAAAAAGAACAAAACAATCAAATAAAGAAAAAGGTGCGTAAAATAACCATATATACACACATCATTCCCCCCAATGGAATATTGATTAATACATTGCTATGGCATTGGTTCTCCCCTCTTGCAGAACAAGACTCCCCCCCCCAAAAAAATAATTTTAAACTGACAAATCTATTTGCAATTTATTGACCTGTCCTCTGTATATAATATTAGTAAATAAAATAGTCACTAATATAGAATACAGATAGTCCTCAATTTACAACAGTTCTTTTAGTAACCGTTCGAAGTTACAACGGCATTGGAAAAAAGTCTATTATGACCATTCTTCACACGAGCGTTGCAGCCTCCCCCTGGTCACATGATCAAAATTCAGATGCTTAGCAACTGGCTCATAATTATGACGGTCGCAGTGTCCCGGGGTCGCGTAATCCCCTTTTGCCACCATCCTTATATATTTTAACCTCCAGCCCCCTAATCATCTTTGTTGCTCTTCTCTTCATTCTTTCTAGACTAGAGTCTCAACATTTTTAACTTAAATCTAAGTTTTTAACTTATGTCATAAAAGTACATTATACATAGTAATTAAATAGTTCTGATCAAGATAGATCTGTCTGTCTGTGTCTGTCTGTCTATCTATCTATCTATCTATCTATCTATCTATCTATCTATCTATCCACCCGTCCATCCATCCATCCATCCATCCATCCATCCATCTATCATCTATCTATCTATCTGTCTGTCTGTCTGTCTGTCTGTCTGTCTGTCTTTCTGTCCGTCCATCCATCTATCTATCTATCTATCTATCTATCTATCTATCTATCTATCTATCTATCTATCATCTATCATCTGTCTATTCGTATCTATCTGTCTATCATCTATCTATCTATCTATATCTAATTTCATCTCTTGATTTTTTCTCTGTCAGCTGTCATCTTTATATTATCTATCTGTATGTTTCTATCTCTGTCCATCTGTCCGTCCATCCATCCATCCATCCATCCATCCATCTATCTATCTATCTATCTATCTATCTATCTATCTATCTATCTATCTATCTATCTATCTATCTATCTATCTGTCTATCTATCCACCCGTCCATCCATCCATCCATCCATCCATCCATCCATCCATCCATCCATCCATCCATCCATCCATCTATCTATCTATCTATCTATCTATCTATCTATCTATCTATCTATCTATCTATCTGTCTGTCTATCTATCCACCCGTCCATCCATCCATCCGTCCGTCCGTCCGTCCGTCCGTCCGTCTGTCTGTCTGTCTGTCTGTCTATCTATCTGTCTATCTATCCACCTGTCCATCCATCCATCCATCCATCCGTCCGTCCGTCCGTCTGTCTGTCTGTCTGTCTATCTATCTGTCTATCTATCCACTCATCCATCCATCCATCCATCCATCCATCCATCCATCCATCCATCCATCCATCTATCTATCTATCTATCTATCTATCTATCTATCTATCTATCTATCTATCTATCTATCTATCTGTCTATCTGTCTATCTATCCACCCGTCCATCCATCCATCCATCCATCCATCCATCCATCCATCCATCCATCCATCTATCTATCTATCTATCTATCTATCTATCTATCTATCTATCTATCTATCTATCTATCAATCATCTATCATCTGTCTATTCGTATCTATCTGTCTATCATCTATCTATCTATCTATCTATCTATCTAGCTATCTATCTAGCTATCTATCTATAATTTCATCTCTTGATTTTTCTCTTTCTCTCTCAGCTGTCTCTCATCTTTATATTATCTATCTGTATGTTTCTTTTTTTTCTTTTTTTGTATGTTTCTATCTCTGTCCATCCGTCCGTCCGTCCATCCATCCATCCATCCATCCATCCATCCACTGTCTATTCATGACTCTGTCTGTCTGTCTGTCTGTCTCCATCCATCCCTCTACCTACCTATTTATCTTTGAAACATCAGATGTTATTTTTTTCCTGCCATTGAGGAGATATTTGAGGATTGCATTCTTCTGGTGAAGTGAGCTGTAACCCCTTGCTTTTATTATAATTGCTTAGTCTGAAAAGGCAGTTACCAGACTCTTTCTGACTTTTTTTCCAAAACAAAAATGATAAAGTTGCCGATTCACACTGCCTTTGTTTTGCAATCTGAAGTACATTTGAACTTTGTTCATTTCTTTCTTGTATCTATTGATGGGTGGGTGGTTGTGGGTGTATATTTTAAAAAGAAGTCATATTTTTCATCTGTGAAATAGGGCTGGTGAAACCTTTTTTTTTTTTTGCTTTGCCTTACCTTTCCCGTGTTCACAACTTATTTTCCTTGTCTCATTTGCTTTAGATAAAATTTCAGTTAATAACAAACTAAAACAAGCAAAATGAACCTAAACTATTTTTATCTTCATCGTTGTCAGGATATCTTTATGCACTAATTTGCCTAAGACATATTCTGAAGATATGATGCTTTTTATAAAATGCTTCTGCTAATACACAGATTTTGTACATAAATGTATTGCTTTTTATTGATTTGATACAATATCCTGCTCCCCCCCCCCAAAAAAAAATCCTAAATATAACCATGGCTGTGTATTGGAAAAAAATTGATAGGGTAAAAACACAAATGGAAGACTTTTATCCTCATTCCTAATTAAAAAGGCAATTTTTACATGATTATAGCTTTTCTTGCATCAAAGGGGTTTTTTTTTCCCTGTCACGGAAAAAAATATAAAAAAATCAATTCAGTCAAACCCAATCACATCGTTTTTCTTGCACTGTTTATTAAAATCATCTCTACGCCGCATTAATTGTGCTTGCAGAAAAGAATATATAACTAAATTAAAGTGGTTAAAAGCTGCTACAAATGGCTTATCTAGTTTGATCCACTTTCCAACTTAACCTGGAATTCACAAAGAGGGAATTGCAGAAAAGTCTTAATACTGATAATTTATCAAAAGCCTCACATCCACTCGGATTTGGACTCAACTCCTTTTGCAGAACTGATCCTGGACTGATTTTTTTCAGAGTCCCTTCAGTTTTTGATCTCCAAGGGATGTAGGCAAAATGTTTGGTGCCATTCTCCCCCCCCCCCCCCACCTTATCATCTTATTCATCCTGATGATTGAAACGTATTGGGGGAAATTTCTGAATTCAGTCCTACTCATCATTAACATGTCATTGTTGGAAAGAAAAACGACATTTGTCATCAATCAGATACTGTAACTGCCAAACTGGCAAAGAGATCTTCCCTTGATCTCTCTTGACTGGGAAAACATACGACCGAGTTTGAATTGAATGTGGCTATCCCTCATGGACAGTTTGGTGTAGTCTTTAAGGCGCTGGCTTAGAAACCGAGGAGACGGTGAGTTACAGGCCCGCCTTAGGCACGAAAGCCAGCTGGGTAACTTTGGGCCATTCACTGGGAGACAGTGAGTTCTAGTTCTGCCTTAGGCACAAAAGGCAGCTGTGTGACTGATATAATTACCAGGAGACTGTGAGTTCTAGTCCCTCCTTAGGCAGGCAAGTTGACTGGGTGTCTTTTGGGCCAGTCAACCAGGAGACTGTTAGTTCTAGTCCCTCCTTAGGCATGCAAGATGGCTAGGTGTCTTTTGGGCCAGTCAGCCAGGAGACTGTGAGTTCTAGTCCCTCCTTAGGCATACAAACTGGCTGGGAGACATAGGGCCAATCAACCAGGAGACTGTGACTTCTAGTCCCTCCTTAGGCATGCAAGATGGCTGGGTGACATTGGGCCAATCAACTAGGAGACTATGAGTTCTAGTCCCTCCTTAGGCATACAAGCTGACTGGGTGACATTGGGCCAATCAACCAGGAGACTTGAGTTCTAGTCCCTCCTTAGGCATGCAAGATGGCTGGGTGTTTTTTGGGCCAGTCAACCAGGAGACTGTGAGTTCTAGTCCCTCCTTAGGCATACAAACTGGCTGGGTGACATTGGGCCAATCAACCAGGAGACTGTGAGTTCTAGTTCTGCCTTAGGCACAAAAGGCAGCTGTGTGACTGATATAATTACCAGGAGACTGTGAGTTCTAGTCCCTCCTTAGGCATTGAAGATGGCTGGGTGTTTTTTGGGCCAGTCAACCAGGAGACTGTGAGTTCTAGTCCCTCCTTAGGCATACAAACTGGCTGGGTGACATTGGGCCAATCAACCAGGAGACTGTGAGTTCTAGTCCCTCCTTAGGCATGCAAGATGGCTGGGTATTTTTTGGGCCAGTCAACCAGGAGACTGTGAGTTCTAGTCCCTCCTTAGGCATGCAACCTGACTGGGTGACCTTTGGCCACTCCCTCTCTCTCAGCCCAACCCACCTTACAGGGTTGTTGTTGTGGGGAAAATAGGAAAAGGAAGGAGCATTATGTACGATCACCACCTTGAGTTATTTAGAAAATAAGGCAGCGTTAAAAATCTAACAAAATAATTAAAAAATGGTCAATTGGAAAGGCTCAAGGACTCGCCTGAAATGCTCAGGTTTTGAACGTATATCTAGGATATGATTTAGAGTGCCTTTAGCATACAAATCTAACATTTGTTGTATGTAAACGGGGGGGGGGGGAAGGGGGGAAGCACTGATGTGAATATTTTCTATGCATTAATGGATAGGATCAGGATTCATGCACAAACGGGGCCCAAGAGACCACATTTTGCTGTGAATCTTCTGTTAGTTGAAAGAGAAGGTGCATAAAGGTAGTTGAGGTTCCCCTTTGGGAATTTATGGATATTGTGAGGGAATAGTAAAGAACGAGTCAAAATATTATCGGTTTATTTTTAATGACTAAAGCTACGGCCTAGCATCCAGTGCAACTGTAATGTAAACGACAGCAATTTGTTCAGAAGTTTGAAGTCTGGTGAGAATCTGATTGGATTACTTGCCCACGCAACATGCACAGGCCAGATCCCTCCTCCCCTGAAATTAAAGAGGATCTTTTGAAGATGTCTGTTTCAGCTGGATCCCTCTTTCAGTCTGTTTTTAGCAGGAGAATTCCTCCTCTGTACTCGGTTTGAGATTTAATAACAGAATAGCAGAGTCGGAAGGGACCTTGGAGGTCGTCTAGTCCAACCCCCTGCTCAAGCAGGAGACCCTGCACCATTTCAGACAAATGGTTGTCCAATCCCTTTAACAACCTCCAGTGTTGGAGCACCCACAACTTCTGGAAGCACGTCGTTCCGCTGCTTAATTGTTCTCACTGTCAGGAAATTTCTCCTTAGTTCCAGGCTGATTAGTTCTCTCCTTGGTTAGTTTCCATCCGTTTATCAGCCATCGAATTTCCCACTTTTGAATGTTTTGTTATAGTGTTTGTGCATTCCATTTGCATTTGCTCCGCACCATGAGGTTTTTCCTCCCTCTCCTCCACTTCACTTGTTTTCAGCGGTGAGTGCGTTGAACACATGCAGCTCCATATATTATCTCCTTAAAGCAGGGGTCTTCAAACCTGGCAACTTGAAGACTTGTGGACTTCAACTCCCAGAATTCCTCCTGGCTGACGAATTCTGGGAGTTGAAGTCCACCACATTCAATAGAACAAGGGTTTTCAAACCTGGCAACTTGAAGACTTGTGGACTTCAACTCCCAGAATTCCTCAGCCGGTCCACAAGTCTTAAAGGTTGCCAGGTTTGAAGAGCCCTGCCTTAAAGATTCAGAATAAAATTGCGAAAAAATTCAGCAGTGTGATAATTCAAATTAAACAGTTTCCCTAATGTAAATAAGTTACCTAAAATAATTTAGCCAGCACAGCTGTGCCCTGCAAATGAGGCTTCCCAAGGCCTTTGAGCTCTGGTGCTGGAGAAGACTCCTGCGAGTCCCTTGGACTGCAAGGCGATCCAACCGGTCAGTCCTAGAGGAGATCCACCCTGACTGCTCTTTAGAAGGCCAGATCCTGAAGTTGAAACTCAAATCCTTTGGCCACAAGGGAGCCCAACATTTCTGTTGTTAAGTGAGGCATCTGTTAAGTGGGTTTTGCCCCATTTTACGAGCATTCTTGCCAGAGTTGTTAAGTGAGGCATCCGATTTAACAGCTTCTCCACTGACTTTGCTTGTCGGAAGGTTGCAAAAGGGGATCACGTGACACACACACACACACACACACACACACGCCCCGGGACACTGCGACGGTCATAAATAGGGGTCAGTTGCCACGCGGCCGAATTTTGATCACGTGACCATGTGGTCGTTAAGTGTGAAAATCGGGCACGACTCACCTTTTCCAGTGCCGGTGTAACTCCGAATGGTAGCTAAGCAAATTGTTGTGAGTCGACGACAACATGCGTGCATATTTCTTCTTAGGGACTTGAATGGAAAATAAATAAATAAATTTGAGCTTTTCTGATTTATTTATTTATTTATTTATTTGGACCAGCTTGTGAGCTTCCGAACAGTGGTAGCGGGTGGGGAGGCAGGCAGAGCAGAGTAGAAGAACTTGTCTCGAAAAATGAGCAGAGGAGACCACAATATGTAAACAAGCGGGATTATGTGCTCAGTCACTAATAACATCAGTCAAGCATAATTTGATGTCAGGCCATCTTCATTAAAAAGGGGCTCGGGGACAATTTGGCCGCTGAAATAACCTTGTCCTGGTGATCTTGCAAAGACCATGACTGTAAAAAAGATGGATCTGGAGATTCAGTGATATTTAACAACAACAACAACAATAACAACAACAACAACGAGTTAGAAGGGACCTTGGAGGTCATCTAGTCCAACCCCCTGCTCAGGCAGGAAACCCTATCCCATTTCAGGCAAATGGCTGTCCAGTCTCTTCTTAAAGACTTCCAGTGTTGGAGCATTCACCGCTTCTGGAGGCAGGTGGTTCCGCTGGTTAATTGTTCTCACTGTCAGGAAGTTTCTCCTTAGTTCGGTGATCAGGACTTTGAATCAGAATACATCTGGAAGGGACCACAGAAGGTTTTCTATTCCAACCCCCTTCTCATGTGGGAGACCCCAGCAAGAGACCCATTTTGGGGCCACTTCTGGCCACCAAAAACTACCATTGAGGAAGCTAGCCTTGCTTAACGACGGTATGGTTTGATTAACGAGCGTGTGATTCATTTAAATCCAGTGACTTATGACCCTGGTATAAATGATCATAAAACCAGGTCCCATCAAGAGGTGACTTGACTGATAACTGCAACGACTTAAGACGGAAATCTCTCAGCTGCGGTCGTAAATGTAGGACTACCTGTATGGTTTTCTTCTCTCTCTCTCTCTCTCTCTCTCTCTCTCTCTCTCTCTCTCTCTCTCTCTCTCTCTCTCTCTCTCTCTCTCTCTCTCTCTCTGTGTGTGTGTGTGTGTCTGTCTGTCTGTCTGTCTGTCTGTCTGTCTGTTTGTCAGTGTCTGTCTCTATGAGACAGCTTTAGAGACACCGATTCCTACTGAATGTTTAGGATAAAAATCAGTACCAACTAGTTGTCCCTCGTGTTGAAGCTTTTCAGTTGGGAAAAAAAAAACAAGTTGTGAAGATGAAGCCACCTCCCCTTGGGGAGATTTTTGTTCTTTAATGGTCCAAAGGGAAGCTACTTCAAAAGACTTGACATTGTCCAAATGCAATGAACATTTTTAAGCAGTGCAAAACAAATATCGCGAGGCAACGGAAGACCTTATTTTTTTTTTGAGGAACAGCATTATCAATCAATCAATCATCAATCAATAGAGCTCAAAGGGACCCTAGAGGTCTTCTAGTCCAACCCCCCCACCCGCTCAGGGAGGAGACCCTACTACACCATTTCAGACAAATGGCTGTCCAGTCTCTTCTTAAAAACTTCCAGCGTTGGAGCATTCACCAATTCTGGAGGCAGGTTGTTCCACTGGTTAATTGTTCTCAGTGTTGGGAAGTTTCTCCTTAATTCCAGGTTGTTTCTCTCCTTGATGAGTTTCCATCCGTTGTTTCTTGCCCTGCCCTCTGGTGCATTGGAAGATAAGTTGAACCCCTCTTCTTTGTGGCAACCCCTCAAAGACCTGAACAACTGCTATCGTGTCACCCCTAGTCTTTCTTTTCTCTAGACTGGCCATTCCCAAATCCTGCAGCCGTTCTTCATATGTTTTTTTTCTCCAGGCCCCCTAATCATCTTAGTTGCTCTTCTCTGCACCTTTTTTCCCCCCAAAGTCTCAAATCTTTTTTTTTTTTTTGTAATGTGGTGACCAAAACCGATGTAGTATTTCAGGTGTGGGCTTACTAAGGCTTTATAAGGTAAAGGTAAAGGTTCCCCCGCACATGCATGCTAGTCGTTTCCGACTCTAGGGGCTGGTGCTCATCTCCGTTTCAAAGCCGAAGAGCCAGCGCTTGTCCGAGGACGTCTCCGTGGTCATGTGGCTGGCATGACTAGACGCCAAAGGCGCACGGAAGGCTGTTACCTTCCCACCGTAGTGGTTCCTATTTTTCTACTTGCATTTTTACGTGCTTTCGAACTGCTAGGTTGGCAGAAGCTGGGACGAATAACAGGCGCTGACTTTATAAAGCGGTACTAATACTTCTCGCGGTTTGGATTCTGTGCCTCTGTTTATGTAACCCAGGATTGTATTAGCCTTTTTGGCTGCCTCTGTACACCGCCGGTTCCTGTTGAAGTGATCGTCCACTAGGACTCCAAGGTCCCTCTCATTCTCAGGAACATGAAATTATTAGTCATTTTAGAGACATTGTTAGGGACACGGAAAGCACTACAGTTAGTCCTCGACTTACAAACGTTTGTTTAGTGAACATTCCAAGTTACAGCGGCAGTGAAAAAGGTGACTTCCGGCCATTTTTCCATACTTAACGACCGTTGCAGCATCCCCCACGGTCACCTGATCAAAATTCAGATGCTGAGTTTCTTCTCTCCCTCTCTCTATCCATCCATCCAGCTGTCTGTCTGCCTCTCTCTCGCTTTCTCTCTCCATCCGTCAATATCTATCTATCTATCCATCCATCCGTCCGTCCGTCTATTGCATTTCATCAAATTTGGTGGTGTAGTCCTTTTGCTTAATGTTTTTTTCACTTTTTTGGGTGGGTGGGTGGGGTGGGAGAACAGATTGATGAATGCACCAGGCTGCATTTCTCTTTTAGATACTCTGTGCTTTTTTGAGCTCTCTTAGAAATGAGGAAAGCATGAAAAGAATGAATAAAAATTACCTGGCCTAACGATGAAACTGGAGCAGCCATAGGCGATCAATATTAGAAAACGTGAATGGTTACACACCACACAAAAAAGTGGGAAAGAAAAATGGAAAGCGAGGGGCTGAATACCAAAGAAGGCGTGATCTTAGTGCAGCAACACATCCGATACAAGCACCTTAAGTGGGGGGGGGGGAAAGCATCCTGTATTAACTGAGTTTTTTCTTACTTAGCAGTCCAATTCCTGCTTTGCAATAGAATATTGCATCATTTTTCACAACTCTCCTTTTTTTCCTACAGTTTTTCCTTCTCCTCCTCCTCTTCCTCCACTCCCTCTTCCTCCTCTCCCTCTCCCTCCTCTTCCTCCTCCTCCTCCTCCATTATTTTGAAAAATTAAGCTTTAAATACCCAAAGCCTACCCAAAGAAGGGATGTACACAGATGGATGAAAAGAAGCAGGATGTGTAAACAGGAGATCTATAGCTACAGGTAGTCCTTTACAACGCTTCATTTAATGATTGTTCAAAGTTCCAGTGGCGCCGAAAAAAGGGACTTGAGGCCATTTTTCATACTTACGACCGTTGCAGCATCCCCCCCACGGTCACGTGATCAAAACTCAGATGCTTGGCGCCCGACTCATATTTATGACGGTTTTGTCCCGGAGTCATGTGATCGCTATTTGCGACCTTCCCAGCCGGCTTCCGACATGCAGAGTCGACGGGGGGAAGCCGATTCCCTTAACGTCCGTGGCAAGAAAGGTTGTAAAATGGGGCAGAGCTCGCTAGGTCGAGCTCTCTCTGCAACAGACAAAGGTTGTTTAGTCAGGCAATTTTGTCCACCAGATAATATTTTTAAAAAGTAGCAAAACAGGATAAGGAATTGCAGAGAAATTGAATTGATTTTGGTTCCCTTCTCAGCGCACCAGTGATGGGCAGATAAATATTTCTAAACTTTTTTTTTTTTTTAAATGATGCCTAGATGATGAAGGCGGATAGTGGTGATAAGAGAGAATGGTGTACATTTTACCGATAAATTGAAAACAGATCCTGAAGTGCAGAATGTAGTATCCCATTTAAGGCTCCTTTCAAAACTCAGCTATGAAAGTTTTTTTTTTCCTTTTGACAAAAAAAAATACCCAAGGTGTTTCAGATAACGGTTTCCATATCGTAATGTTGGGAAGAAGTCAGTATAATGCAAAAAAATATATATTTTCATTCTGCAAAGGTAAACTCTTTTTTGACCAAGTTTTGAAAGTGTCAAAAAGTAGGAAGACTTGAAGACTTTGGAAAGAAAAAAAAATCCCTTCTCAGCAGATGATCAAGAATAACAAAATAACAGAGTTGAAAGGGACCTTGGAGGTCTTCTAGTCCAACCCCCTGCTCAAGCAGGAGACCCTGTATCATTTCAGACAAATGGTTGTCCAATCTCTTCTTAAAAGCCTCCAGTGTTGGAGCACCCAACAACTTCTGGAGGCAGGTTGTTCCACTGGTTAATTGCGCTAACTGTCAGGAAGTTTCTCCTTAGTTCTAGGTTGCTTCTCTCCTTGATGAATTTCCATCCGTTGAATCTTGTTCTGCCTTCAGGTGCTTTGGGGAATAGCTTGACTCCCTCTTCTTTGGGGCAGCCCCTGAGATATTGGAAGACTGCTATCATGTCACCCCCTAGCTCCTTCTTTTCATTAAACTAGAATTAATTTAATTTAATTTAATTAATTAAACTAGAAGTCTTCTTATGGAACAACAACTGGTTAAACATCTGGAAAAGAAATAGGAAGCTTGAACAGCTTCCCCCCCCCCATCCAAATGTAAATATTCCTCATTTAGTGGGGATTGGCCTAGGCCAGGGGTAGGCAACCTTGGCTCTTTTATGACTCGTGGACTTCAACTCCCAGAATTCCTGAGCCAGCCACGCTGAGGGGAAAGGGGAGAGTTTCCAAGCTGAGCCAGGGCTGGCTCAGGAATTCTGGGAGTTGAAGTCCACGAGTCATAAAGCGGCCTAGGTCTAGGCCAGGGGTAGGCAACCTTGGCTTTTTTATGACTCGTGGACTTCAACTCCAGAATTCCTGAGCCAGCCATGCTGAGGGAAAAGGGAGAGGTTTCCAAGCTGAGCCATGCTGGCTCAGGAATTCTGGGAGTTGAAGTCCACGAGTCATAAAAGAGCCAAGGTGGCCTACCCCTGGCCTAGGCATTGATGCCCATAAATTCTATTTTATTAAGGACAGCCAAGGCAGCAGCCAAGTCTGCTGACTGAGTCCAATTATTTAAGACCGAAACAAACACAATCATCACACCGAGGAGCTGTAAAAGCATACCTTTGTACTGAAGGAGTGGGCATTGAAGTGTTAACCACAGCTCACTTGTCAACGGATGCTCAGAAATGAATGCATATTAGAGAACCAGACAGAGATTTTGAAATTCATCCATCTTACTGTTGTAAATGCAGGGTGTTTTTTTTTCCTTTCAGGGATAATGTTGTCATTTTAAAAAAATCCAAAAACAGTGTCATCTATTGACCCTGAGATTTTTGTTTGTTTATTATTTGTTTTTTTTGAAAAAAAAATAAATAAATCCCAAGCTTTCTGACACCTCTGCAGATTTAATATTATCCACGAAATTTGCAGATAGAGAGGGCAGCT
>CM044360.1:76912106-76965924 GCA_024294585.1 Vipera latastei | reverse complement strand
GGAGATCTACGGGCTCCATCTCGTCAGTACTCAAGAGTTTTCTACAAAGAACATCCTACTCCGTAAAGTTTGTGCTAAGAGTTATTATCGCGCACAGGATACCCAGCAATTCAGGTGGTGAATTCATTTTGGTTGAAAATTTGAACGCAAAATGTAAGAGACGAACGCACGCGACAGAAGCGTTCTAGCATGCAGCAGTGCCCACAGTAGTGGGAGACTCTTATGTTTGCCCACGTAACACAACTTGTGTTCTAAGACGGCGGCGCCTGGAATGGCTGCGGCTGCATTGGCTCTTGAAGGCGAATAGTTTTGGGAGGGATAGTAAGGGCTATAGGCCACATGATCAGGAAGATTTTAATGTGTTTGAGCAACATGGTGGAACTAAGGTAACATACGACTGACAATCTTTGCTGGCCTGGCGAGTTTCTAGTTGTTTTGGAACTGCTGGTGAGACCGTTAAAAGTTGTTGGCGCTGTTTGAATTTGTTCTACCAGCAGCAAGATCTGACTGCTGGCCTAGTGATGGATTGTATTGCAAATCAGGGCTGTTTCCAGAGGAGGCAGAGGAGGAGAGGACCTGGAGCTTATGGAGGGAAGGAACTGGATGAGGCTGTCGACAGGCCAGAGGAAGAGAGAGAGGCTTTTGGAGGAGTTGGTGGCGGCGGCAGCGTGCTCCAGGGGTGAAAAGAAGCAAGGCCTCTTTAAGGAAAAGGTGGAAGAGTCAGGATCAGAAAAAGGAAAGAAGGCGAGGTTGTCAGAATACAAGCGAACTTGAGGGCTAATCCACATGGAGCCCCATTTCCATCTGTCCTGTTTGCCATCGTTCACTCCCTAGAGACTAAAATGGACAATGTGAAATTTGAGCGGGCCCCGAACAAGGAGTATATATCGGAGGTGGTGACCCTTTGAGAGCTGTATGCAACGAAATTTCATTTTGATGTATGCCGATTGGTGTACATTCAAAGTGACAATAAAGTTATCATTATCATTAACTTTGTTTTGTGAACTGCACTGGCTTCCAGGTTCTTCCTGGGTAAAATTCACGGTGCTAGTCCTCACCTTTAAAGCTCTACATGGGCAAAGAGGCCAGGTTTTCTGCGGGACCCCCCTTTTCCTAAGGACATCCACCCGTTCTACCAGGTCAGGCTCCTAGCCCCTTCCTCTAAATATTGCCTTCTGATGGGAACTAGGAAAGGTGCCTTCTCTATGCCAGCCCCTCCTCTGTGGAACTCTTTGCCACATGAACTTCGGCAGCCCTTCACCCTTCTAGCCTGTGAAGCTCTGAAGACCTGGATTTCCTCCCAAGGGCTGGGATACGGTTAGAGGCACGCCTGTCAGGAATTTCACTCGGCACCAGGTTTTTGTTGTTTTTAGTGTTTTGATGTGTTTGTGGTTTTAATATGATTTTGTATGTTGTTTTAACTTGTGATTAGGAACCGCACACAGTTAGCTAAAAGATGGGCAACTATATAAATGTTTTTGAAAGATGAGTGTGTGGGTGGATGGTTGGATGGATGGATGGATGGATGGAGAGAGAGAATGGATAGACAGATAGAACAGATAGATAGACAGACAGATAGATAGGATGGATGAATGAACGGATGGACAGATAGAGAGAACGGATTCCACCAAGTTCTGAGATAGATAGATAGATAGATAGATAGATAGATAGATAGATAGATAGATAGACAGACAGACAGACAGACAGACAGACAGACAGACAGACAGACAGATGTTTTCATACTCTTAAGTGCAGGAAGATGTCTGCTTAATTCAGTGAGGCAAAATCTTCCAAGTTGTCATGTGGTATTTTGACACCTTCCCCAAACCCACTTAAACACATTGTCCCAACAAGTTTGTCAAATGTGTACAAGGTAGTCCCAATGCTTGAGAGTGAGTGGATTTCTCCTTGAGTAGAGATATCAATTAGTTATCTGCCTCAGCACCGATCTTTGTGAGGCACACAACCCCTTACGCATTTTTTTTTGTTTAGGCACTTGCGACTTGCAAGCTTCCCATTAAACATCGGTTCCCCCAAAAGGTAAGTCCATGAATCCAGAGAGCGATAAGGGAGATTCTGTTTGCGTCAGAAGGTGTCCAATCTGCACTATATATTGTGGGCGATTGTGCGGTTATTTCTGAAATTTCCCGTGATCTGTTCAGAAAAAACATTTATGATCCAGATCAGTTTTTGCCCATTTTCATTTGGAAATTCTTGTCAGTCTGTTTATACATTAATCTTCAACCTCTGCCAAACAGGCTTTTTTCAAAAAAAAAAAAATTCTCACAAAAGTTACCTCTTTAAATAAGTTTGCTTTCAAAGGTACTTATTTCCAGACATCCATAGTGACCGTCTGAAGTTGTGATGCTTCCGAATACAGCGAGTTACGACAGTCCTCGCACTTATGGCCATCACCACATCCTCGGTGTCATCCGAATTTGGGCACTTGGCAACTGTCGTGCGTTTGACAACGGTTGCAACCTCTCCGGAGTCACGTGATCGCCCTGTGCAACCTCTGACACAATTAGTGTCAATGGGGGAAGCTGGATCCGTTTAACAACCGCGGTTTTCACTTAACCACCGTGGCAAAGAAAGGTCATAAAATTGTATTCTTAATGATCGCATCGCTTGGTCGTAAGTCGCATTGGTGATAAGTTGAGTATCGGAACTGATGACACACATTTATGTAGTTTATCTGTACAACAATCGGAAGCAGATTCAGAGTTCAATTCCTCAGCCTCAAACTTTAGATTGGATCAGTACTTCACAAAATAGTACTTTTTGCTGAAAGGGGAAATTGATGGAAATTAAATTCCCACTGAGTTTCAGGCTGGATAAAATGCACTGTATGTGTGAAAAGCTTTCTACATGTTAGATGTTGTTTATGTTTTTCTTTTGGTTTGGCTCAGGTTTTGTGGCCTTTAATGAAGTTTTCTTTTTGCTCATAAGCATATAAAAAAATTAAACCGATTATCAGGGATGTCTCTTGTATGTGCATACTTCTTCGGGTAGCAAATGTTTTCCCCTTTCCATATGACTGAAGTAGAGATGGAGGTGAATCATCCTCTAATTGAAAATATTACATTTCCCCCCCGCCTTTATTGATCTGAAAAGTAGCAGTGTGGATAGTCTTAGCATTACATTTTTTATGCGCATAACTGATTTTTTTCCCCTGTAACCTACTTATCCCTCCAAACTGAAGCCTGGATCCCCACGGATTGTATATGGTGGTGGGAATGGATGTTTTATGTCTTCCGAATAATATGCAAAAAAAAAAAAAAGTTTACCATCACATTCTGCCTTCGGCGTGAAAGCCAGCTGTGCTAATCAGCACAGGACAGTGAGTTCTAGTCCCACCTTAGCCATGAAAGCTGGCTGGGTGACTTTGGGCCAATCACCAGGAGACGGTGAGTTCTAGTCCCACCTTGGGAATGAAACTTGACTGGGTGACCTTGGGCCAATCACCAGTAGACTGTGAGTTCTAGTCCCACCTTGGGAATGAAAGTTGACTGGGTGACTTTGGGCCAATCACCAGGAGACGGCGAGTTCTAGTCCCACCTTGGGAATGAAACTTGACTGGGTGACTTTGGGCCAATCACCAGGAGATGGTGAGTTCTAGCCCCACCTTGGGAATGAAAGTTGACTGGGTGACTTTGGGCCAATCACCAGTAGACTGTGAGTTCTAGTCCCACCTTGGGAATGAAAGTTGACTGGGTGACTTTGGTCCAATCATCAGGAGACTGTGAGTTCTAGTCTCACCTTGGGAATGAAAGTTGATTGAGTGACTTTGAGGCAATCACTGTCTATCTCAGCCCAACCCACCTCACAGGATTGCTATTGCGGGGAAAATAGGAGGTGGAAATTATGTTGGATACGTTTACCACCTTGAATTATTTGTAAAAATAATAAAGGGGGGATACAAACAAACAAGTAAATATCCATCAGGGGATGTTTTCAAACACTGACAGAACCGTCATCTGATTCAGGTAACTCTCTTCTAACGTTGTCACCTCCTAAATTCATTAATGGGTCTGTCATGCTCAAAAGCAATAAGACACAAATAAAAATTCCACCACCACCCCACTCCAGGAGACAAGAAATGTTGGTCTTATTCATTCTGAAGAGAGAAGATGTTAGGTCATTTCCACATCATCTCATCCCATTTGATCACAAGGTGCTTTGTTTTTATAGTTGGGAAATTCCTAGTGCAGTCCAGTCTCTTTGTCTAGACTAATGAAAAGGAGAAATAGGGGTGAGATGATAGCAGTCCTCCAATATATATATATATATATATATATATATATATATATATATATATATATATATATATATATATATATATATATATATATATATATATATTTTAATTCCATTTATATCCCGCCCTTCTCCGAAGACTCAGGGCGGCTTACAAGATTAGCAGTAGCCTTCATTCTATGTATATGCCTGCTTATTAGGGCTTTCACACACACACCCCCAAGCGGCATTATTACAAAGTCAGCTTATTGCCCCCAACAATCTGGGTCCTCATTTTACCTACCTCGGAAGGATGGAAGGCTGAGTCAACCTTGAGCCTGGTGGGACTCGAACCTGCACTAATTGCAGGCAGCTGGTGTTACTTAAGGAGGCATTAGCCCACTGCTCCACCAAGGCTCTATATGAGGTTCTGCTGCCAAGAAGAGGGAGTCAGCCTAGTCACCGAAGGATCTGAAGGCAGGACAAGAAGCAACGGATGGAAACTAACCAAGGAGAGAAGCAACCTGGAACTAAGGAGAAATTTCCTGACAGTGAGGACAATTAACCAGTGGAACAACCTGCCTCCAGAAGTTGTGGGTGCTCTGTCACTGGAGGTTTTCAATAAGAGGTTGGACAGCCATTTGTCTGACATTGTATAGGGGCTCTTTCTTGAGCAGAGGATTGGAAGACCTCATAGAACATAGAATAACAGGGTTGGAAGGGACCTTGGAGGTCTTCTAGTCCAACCTCCTGCTCGAGCAGAAAACCTTATACCATTTTAGATCAGTGATTTTCCAGTCTCTTCTTGAAAGCCTCCAGTGATGGAGCACTCCCAGCTTCTGAAGGCAAAGCCTGATCAATTCTTCTGACTGTCAGGAATTTCCCCCCCCCCCCCCCTTAGTTCTAGGTTGTTTCTCTCCTTTGTTAGTTTCCACCCATTGCTTCTCGTCTTGCCTTTTGGTGCTTTGGAAAATAGTTTGACCCCCTTGTCTTTGTAGGAGCCCCTCAAATATTGGAAGACCACTATTCTGTCTCCCCTAGTCCTTCTTTTCATTAGACTAGACCAGGGGTAGGCAACCTCGGCTCTTTTATGACTCGTGGACTTCAACTCCCAGAATTCCTCAGCTTGGAAGCCTCTCCCTTTCCCCTCAGCATGGCTGGCTCAGGAATTCTGGGAGTTGAAGTCCACGAGTCATAAAGCGGCCTAGGCCTAGGCCAGGGGTAGGCAACCTTGTCTCTTTTATGACTCGTGGACTTCAACTCCCAGAATTCCTGAGCCAGCATGGCTCAGCTTGGAAACCTCTCCCTTTCCCCTCAGCATGGCTGGCTCAGGAATTCTGGGAGTTGAAGTCCACGAGTCATAAAAGAGCCAAGGTTGCCTACCCCTATACTAGACATACCCAATTCTTGCAACCATTCTTTGTATGTTTTACATACAAAGCCCCCCTAATCATTCCTGTTGCTCTTCTCTGCACTCTTTGGATCAAAGGATCTTGGAAGTGTGCACTCCGCACACCTCCAAGATCCCTTCCAACTCTGTTCTTCCTGGCTGGAGGTGGTAGCTTGTTTTCAACTCCATGTGATAATATATTATGAGGAGAATTCCATTCTCAGAGATTCCCAGGAGGATATATTCTCCATATGGTGATCTTCCAAGTGGGTCTTATCAGTTCTTTTATAGGCTTGGTTTCCGGACTTCCTACTCTGCATTAATTCGTTTAAATTACAGTATTTGCACCTCGCCTGTTTTGCTGGCCCACATTCACCAGAAACAAGAGTGTGAGTGTAGTACATGTAGTACTACACGTTGTAGTACACGTTGCAGTACAAGCGCCATAAACAATGGTTTTTCTTTGGCTCACTTCTAAATGATATCCATCAGCGTCCATCAAGATGGAACCTCAACGGTGATTTTAATTTCCCTTTGTGGCTGGCAAAGGACAAACCGTCATCTTTAATTTCCAAATTCAGTGAACCACGGTACACCTCATGAAAGGAGCATTTTTTAAAAAAATGGGTACACGAAAGATGACACCAAGCAGAGTAAGTTAGTTATTTCTTTGTTTTGTTTATTTTATTTATTATTATTTATTTTATTCCATTTATATCCCGCCCTTCTCCGAAGACTCAGGGCGGCTTACAAGCTTAGCAGTTTTAGCAGTTTAGTTTTAACTTCTGGAGCACTGCTGGCTTTTGATATGCAATCCCTCCGAAGTGGGATTTTATAGAAAGAGTTTCAGATGAATTGGGAGACAGTCTCTTAAGATTCCTAGGGACGCGGTGGCTCAGTGGGTTAGGATGCTGAGCTTGTCCATCAGAAGGTCGGCAGTTTGGCGGGTCGAATCCCGAGTGCCGCGTAACAGAGTGAGCGCCTGTTACTCGTCCCAGCTTCTGCCAACCTAGCAGTTCGAAAGCACGTAAAAATGCAAGTAGAAAAATAGGGACCACTACGGTGGGAAGGTAACAGCGTTCCGTGCGCCTTTGGCGTCTAGTCATGCCAGCCACATGACCACGGAGACGTCCTCGGACAAGCGCTGGCTCTTCGGCTTTGAAACGGAGATGAGCACCGGCCCCTAGAGTCGGAAACGACTAGCACACATGTGCGGGGGAACCTTTACCTTTACCTTTACCTCTTAAGATTAACGTGGCATTGCGGCCTTTCCTTCTCCGCAATGACAAATGAAATACTAATTTTCAGCCCCAAAGGGTGGCAAGGTCTATGTAAGTGCTATTCACTTGCACATTGTTGCTTCATTAACACATTGAAAGTGTGATCCTCCATAAGCTACAAATTTGCTCATCCAGATGCCCTCTTTATTTAGACAGGGTGCCAAATGTGCATCCATTCACATAGTGTTTTTTTTTTTAATCACCAAGATAAGATTGCAAGTGCAAGCATGCAGTTATAAAAAAGAAATCTGTGAAAGCGGTGACCTAGATGTAAATTAAAGGAGTGGTAATTGGATTGCTGTCATCTTCATTATTATTTTTAAATTATAGGCTGTTCTGATTTTCTGACATCTTACACCTGGACCCCCCACCAAATCCATGTCAAGAGGTCTATTAAAAATGCCCCCCTACCTGGGTCATTTAAATGTTTGTTTTAGGAAAGAGACTGTCTCCTGTCAAACTGCCCTACTTGTCAGATGGGAGTCAGATTTCCACACAATAAATCGGGATGTGGACAGACACAGTGGGGAATAAAATGTTCTCGCCTGGTTTAGGGTGGACAGTGGCAACCTTAACTCTTTTTCCTATTTTTAAAACCATGGGGATGCTAGCAACCAACAGACATGGAAGCAGCACGAGCAATCATGTCCCAGAGGCCTTCTGATTAAGGTTCAAGAGCTTTCGTTGTTGTTAGTCGCGAAATCGTGTCTGACCCATCACAAACCCATGGACAACGTTCCTTCAGGCCTTATTCAGTGGTTTGGATTCAACTGGTTCACACCGGTTTGGCAGAACCGGTAGCTAAATTTGGTTAAGTTCTGAGAACCGGCTGAATGCACATTGCTTCTGGAAGTCCATTCCAGGCCTCGGAGGCCCCGAGGACGCCTCCCAGGCTTAGAACAGCCCACCGGAAGTGCGTGGATACCATTTCCGGAAATCCATTCTAAGCTCGGATGCCCAGGCGGGCATCCACGCAGAGAACCGTTGTTCAGGTATTTGAATCCCACCACTGTGTAAATTCTAGATTTCAGAGGGGATGTGCTTTTTCGCTAAAATGAGGCATTCACGCTACCATTGGAAGTTTAAGAACGTGAAGGAGACAGTTTGGTCTAGTGCTTAAGGTACCAGGCTAGAAAGCGGGAGACCATGAGTTCTAGTTTTCTCTTATCGGTGAAAGCCAGCTGGGTGGCTTGTGGCCAATCCCACGAACCGGTGAACCTTAGGCAGGAAAGCCGACTGGGTGACTTTGGGACAATCACCAGGAGACTCTTGAGTTCTAGTCCCGCCTTGGGCATGAGAGCCAGGTAGGTGACTTTGGACCAATCATTAGAAAGCTCTGGATTCTGGTCCTGCCTTAGCCATGAAAGCCAGCTGGGTGACTTTGGGACAGTCCTTCTCTCCCAGCCCAACTCAACTCAGAGGACTGTTGTTGTGGGAAATAGGAAGAGGAAGGTTTCTTGGATCTGTTCACCATCTTGAAATTTGTAAAAATAATAAAGGCGGGAGGTACAAATAAATAAAATAAGCAAAAAGAGTCTATGCAGGCATGCAGAAGTAGTTCAAAAGGCAGCCTGTGTATATATTACAATGTTGTGCGCTCCTTATAGGAAATCCTGTTGCTTCCATCAGACATGGCGGCCTTAGGCTTTGATGCATATACCGATGCATGCATGCCAAACTCTTTTAATTATTATAAATAAAGGTGTGGGTTGTTTTTTTTTCCTCTCTCTCAGACTGTTCTGGAAATGGTAATTGTATGAGATTGGGATAAACCACAATGGCTATTTTTTTGGTGCAACTTTGATCTCTGTGCTTCCCTGAATGAGTGCTGTATTGTTCTAACACATCTGGAACTGATTCCAATTTGCCCTGTAAGGCTGCTGCATTCTGTGGGGTTTGTTCAGGTCTCCTTGTCTCAAATCGTACAACAAATGAAACTTTTGTGAAGGACAAAACCATTTCTTGACTCCTGACATCTTGTGTGTGTGTGTGTGTCTATTTCCATGCATTGTTCTGCTTGCCATCCATTTTTGTCCGTTTTTAATGTCTTTTTCAGAGAGAGTCTGTAAAGCAAGCCAAAGGTGTATGTATTTTGCACGAAACAGATCAATCTCTACCCTTTTTCATTATTCCATTGATTTTGGAACAATGAAAAGGGCATGTGTTCAAAATCAAAAGCGAATTTATTCTTTTCAAATTGGGCGTGAGCCAGATTTCTCCACGGCTATCATTCTAGCACAAAAAAACCTCAGAGGTTTGAAATCAAGCTTGGATGTTCAAGAATTTAGTCTTACTGTTGGTTTGTAGTTGGCCTACAGTAAATTCACAGAAATCCCGATTTACTGCACCGGTCGTTTAAATTATTCCAGAAAGTAGCTTTCAATGGTGAGAAGAATTGAAATAACGATATTCAGATTTCTACGTGTGGTCTTTATGGTGAGAAGTCACACAGACAAAACTATTCCGAAACAAGAAGTGCCAATAAATGTGTCAGTAGATTGACTTATGCATCAGCACATTTCTAGATGGCTAGGGCGTTGGCCAAAATCACTGAAATGTCAAATGCCCTGATTGCGTGGGGAAAAAAATATATCAATGCACAATAAACTAATTCTAAACTGAATGCTGATTTAATTTATGGTTATTGCATAAGGCGGAGGCCCCCAACCTTTTGGGCACCAGGGACTGGTTCCATGGAGAGAGGTTTTTCCGCGGCCCGGAGGGTGCGTGTTTTTGTGTGCTGCCTGTTTTTGTGGACTGGTGGCTGGCATACGATGGACCGGTACTGGTCCACGGACCGGAAGTTGGGGACCCTTGGCATAAGGCACTTTATCTTTGACAAAAGTGGCAACCTTAAAACTTTTCTTCCATTCTACCCAGTTCTGAGATAGATAGATAGATAGATAGATAGACAGACAGACAGACAGACAGACAGACAGACAGACAGACAGACAGACAGACAGACAGATCTATCTTGATCAGAACTATTTAATTACTAAGTATAATGTACTTTTAAGATAGAAGTTAAAACTTGGTAAAAAGGTAAAGGTTCCCCGCACATGCGTGCTAGTCGTTTCCGACTCTAGGGGCCGGTGCTCGTCTCCGTTTCAAAGCCGAAGAGCCGGCGCTTGTCCGAGGACGTCTCCGTGGTCATGTGGCCGGCATGACTAGACGCCAAAGGCGCACGGAACGCTGTTAGCTTCCCACCGTAGTGGTCCCTATTTTTCTACTCGCATTTTTACGTGCTTTCGAACTGCTAGGTTGGCAGAAGCTGGGACGAGTAACAGGCGCTCACTCTGCTATGCGGCACTCTTTTTTTTTTAAAATTTTCAATGATGATCCACTTGCCATTTGTAGTTTGAGATCGGGCCAACAGTGATCTGCTGATGTCTTTTCATCACCTCTTTCACTAAGATTAGCTCAGTCCTCCTCAGAAATGATGCACCCTGTCCAGGATGTTGTTTGTGTGATGCTGAAAATTGGCTTGAATGATCCTGGTGTCATTTTTTTCCCCCTCCCAGGAGGTTCAAAGTTGTTTTTAAGAATGGAAAAAAAGTTTTGAACTTTTGTTTTCTGGTTTTTCTCATTCCTTTAATGACCGTGGCTCTTGATGATCTTCAGCAGATCTTCATCAGAGTGGGTTTTTCCATGAATAAAAACCACTCAATGGGTTTTAAAAAGCAAAGTATAGTAGAAAAATGTTAAGGATTTTGCTATTAAAACTCTTCTGTGGCCTTGATTTGATTCCATCTCTTGAACGGCTTTTGTACTGCTTTTCAGTTTGAGTTTCTACCTCAACTGCTTGCAGCTAGAAGCCAATAAATGTTTGTTGCTTCTGAAATCTTTGTTATAAGGAGATCAGGATCAAGTGCTTAAAAGGTCTAATACAGGTAATGATGATGATGATGATGATGATAGAGTTGGAAGGGACCTTGGAGGTCTTCTAGTCCAACCCCCTGCTCAGGCAGAAAACCCTATACCATTTCAGACAAATGGCTGTCCAGTCTCTTCTTAAAAACTTCCAGTGTTGGAGCATTCATAGTTTCTGCAGGCAGGTAGTTCCACTGGTTAATTGTTCTAACTGTCAGGAAGTTTCTGCTTAGTTCTAGGTTGCTTCTCTCCTTGATTAGTTTCTATCCGTTGTTTCTTGTCCTGCCTTCGGGCGCTTTGGAGAATAGCTTGACTCCCTCTTCTTTGGGGCAGCCCCTGAGATATTGGAACACTGCTGTCCTGTCACTTCTCATCCTTCTCTTCATTAAACTATGCATAATAGATATAAGTTACAGATCTGGGGAAAATTTTTTACTTCACGTTATTCTTTTTAAAATAGTCATAATCGTCTTGCACAATCATCTTGCGTTACAAGTGGTGCTAAGAGCCATGGAAAGATACAAGCTGGACATCACAAGACCAGATAGAAAGCCCTGCACATGGATTATTAGGGCACAAGCAAAACTATACAATATCATCAAGCGAGTCAAAGAATTGCAATGGAAGTGGGCTGGCCACCTAGCAAGAAGAACTGATGGCAGGTGGACCCAGGCAGTCACAGAATGGATCCCACGTGATCAAAAGCGCCCACGAAAGGGCCCTAGAACAAGACGGATCGAAGACATGAGCAAGTATGGCAAGTCCAATTGGCAAAAGAAAACTCAGGACTGTCTTGGTTGGAAACATGCAGAAGAGGTCTTCATCCTGCAGTGGATAGAGAGTGGAGGAGGAGGAGGAGGAGGAGGAGGAGGAGGAGGAGGAGGAGAAGAAGAAGAAGAAGAAGAAGAAGAAGAAGAAGAAGAAGAAGAAGAAGAAGAAGAAGAAGAAGAAGAAGAAGAAGAAGAAGAAGAAGAAGAAGAAGAAGAAGAAGAAGAAGAAGAAGAATTTTATTTGTATACCACCCTTCTCCCGAAGGACTCAGGGCGGTGAACAGGGCAACATATAAAAAATACAAAAATACAAACATTAAAAGAGATTAAACAAATGCCCAGAAGCTAAAAACAATGAATTAAAATACATTAACAGTATTAAAATCAAAACCCATCGCCCATCAGGCCAGGCCGGCTTGTTCGAACAAGTAGGTCTTCAGATCGCGTCGGAAGGAGCGAAGGTCGGGCGCCATCTGGAGCTCAACCGGCAAACGGTTCCACAATTCCGGCGCACCCACAGAGAAGGACCTCCCCCTGGGGGCCACCAGGCGACATTCTCTGACCGGTGGCACCCTGAGGAGGCCCTCTCTGTGGGAGCGCACTGGACGGAGGGAAGTTGATGCCGGCCGCAGGTGATCCCTAAGGTACTCCGGACCCATGCCATGTAGGGCTTTAAAGGTCATTACCAGCACCTTGAATCTCAGGACAACTGGCAGCCAATGCAGCTCACGGAGCAGAGGTGTAACATGGGCGTATCGGGAGACTCCCAACACAACTCTCGCGGCTGCATTCTGTACCAGCTGGAGCCTCCGAGTGGTCCTCAAGGGCAGCCCCATGTAGAGAGCGTTGCAGTAGTCTAAACGAGAGGTCACGAAGAAGAAGAAGAAGAAGCTGTTGCTATCTATCTATCTATCTATCTATCTATCTATCTATCTATCTATCTATCTATCTATCAACTATCTATCTGAATGAATCTAAATGAGGACCCAGTATGTTGGGGTCAAATGCTACCTTTGTAAACCCCTTAGAGAGTGCTGTAAAGCCCTATGAAGCCCTATGAAGTCTTAAGTGCTGTTGCTATTTCTATCTATCTATCTATCTATCTATCTATCTATCTATCTATCTATCTATGAATGAATCTAAATGAGGACCCAGATTGTTGGGGTCAAGATGCTGACTTTGTCAACCCCTTAGAGAGCGCTGTAAAGTCCTATGAAGCGGTATATAAGTCTAAGTTCTATGGCTATTGCTATTCTTGACCTTCCAGCAACCATTAGTATAGATAAGCATCACTATTTTTCTCCACTTTGTAGGCACACTACAGGTTATTCCGGTACCTCCTTTTTCGGTGGAGTTTCCTTTGCAAAAAAAATACAAGCAGAAAACATTACAGGTAGTCCTCAACTCACGACCACATCTGAGCCCAACATTTCTGCTGCTAAGCGAGGCAGTTGTTAAGTGAATTTTGCCCTATTTTGCGACCATTCTTGCCACAGTTGTCAAAATGAATCGCTGTAATCTTTAGTAACAAGGTTGTGAAGTGAATCTGACTTCCTCGTTGACTTTTGCTGGTCGCAAAAGGGAGTCACATGATCCTGGGACACTGCAACCGTCCTAAACGTGAGCCAGTTGCGGAGAGCTTGAATTCTGATCACGTCACCATCGTGGGGAGGCTGCAAAGGTCGTAACTGTGAAGAACGGTCATAAGTCACTTTTTTCCGTGCTGTTGTAACTTTGAACGGCCACTAAATGAACTGCCGTAAGTCAAGGACAATCTGAGTTATTTTTTAAATGTTATTTCATTAAAATTATTTTTTTTTTTTGAAATTAAAAAAAATAAAATATATAAAAAATCCAGGACATTCCTGTTGATTGTTTCATTAACGTGCTTCATTCGTCCTTCTTCCTCCTCATATAGCCAAAGTAGTATGAAGTTCATTCTGCCTGTTAAAAAAAAAAAAAAAAATACAGAGCAGGAACCTTAAAGACGGAAGGTGTAAAATATAAATTGTCTTAACAACTTCTGATTAAAAAGATCAGAAGCCTCTTCTTTACGACTTCGTTCTTTGGTCGTTGTTTGTTTACGGTTGCTTTTTCTTTATTTTTTTCGCTTCCCTACTACTTTTCCCCTCTTCTTTTTCTCTTCAGTTCAAAATTTGTATTGCTGTTACTCTATTCGAAACTTCCTCAGTGGAAATTAAAATAATTTTTTTTAAAAAAAATAAGAAAGCAGGGAGAAGGGTTTTTTTTTTTTGCATTTGCTATTCCCCAGATGTTGTTGTTAGCTGTGAAGTCGTGTCCGACCCATTGCGACCCCATGGACCACGTTCCTCCAGGCCTTCCTGTCCTCTACCATCTTCTGGAGTCCATTTAGGCTCACGCCTACTGCTTCAGTGACTCCATCCAGCCACCTCGTTCTCCGTCGTCCCCTTCTTCTCTTGCCCTCCACCTTTCCCAGCATGAGGCTCTTCTCCAGTGAGTCCTTCCTTCTCATTAGGTGGCCAAAGTATTTTGAGTTTCACCTTCAGGATCTGGCCTTCTAAAGAGCAGTCAGGGTGGATCTCCTCTAGGACTGACCGGTTTGATCGCCTTGCAGTCCAAGGGACTCGCAGGAATCTTCTCCAGCACCACAGTTCAAAGGCCTCAATTCCACCCTGTTGTTGTTAGCTACGAAGTCGTGTCCGACCCATCGCGACCCTATGGACCACGTTCCTCCAGGCCTTCCTGTCTTCTACCATCTTCTGGAGTCCATTTAGGCTCACGCCTACTGCTTCAGTGACTCCATCCAGCCACCTCATTCTCTGTCGTCCCCTTCTTCTCTTGCCCTCGACCTTTCCCAGCGTTAGGCTCTTCTCCAGTGAGTCCTTCCTTCTCATTAGGTGGCCAAAGGATTTGAGTTTCAACTTCAGGATCTGGCCTTCTAAAGAGCAGTCAGGGTGGATCTCCTCTAGGACTGACCGGTTTGATCGCCTTGCAGTCCAAGGGACTCGCAGGCAAAACATCTGGCAAAACTCAGGGAACGGAAATTTCAATTATGACTGCTCAAGGTTAAGCACGAAGGTTTTGGGGATCGTTTTAGATCTCATCTTATCGTGAAAAATGTTTCCCTGTGATTCCGTTTTCCCTTTTCTGAAGTTCTCATGGCAACAGTGAGCACAAAGTAGGAATATGTGTGTGTGTTTGTGTGTGTACATGTGTATATTTATGTGTGTGTGTGTGTGTGTGTGTGTATATCTCAAAATGACCTCAAATATATATTTTTCATACAACGGGACCAAGTCTTCCCAAAAACGAATTAAGGCACCTGGTAAATAACCAACAATAGTAGGAATATGTGTGTGTGTGTCTGTAACTCAAAATGGCCTCAAATATTTTTTTTTCATACAATGAGATCAGGTCTTCCCAAGAATGAATTAAAGTACCTGATAAATAACCAACAATAGTAGGAGTGTGTGCGTGTGTGTGTGTGTGTGTGTGTTTCTGTGTGTCTGCCTGTGTGTGTGTGTGTGTGTGTGTGTGTATCTCAAAATGACCTCAAATATATATTTTTCATACAACGGGACCAAATTTTCCCAAGAATGAATTAAGGTACCTGGTAAATAACCAACAATAGTAGGAATATGTGTGTGTGTGTGTGTGTGTGTGTGTGTGTGTGTGTGTGTATCTCAAAATGGCCTCAAATATATATTTTTCATACAATGAGATCAGGTTTTCCTGATGAATCAATTAAGGTCCCTGATAAATAACCAACAAGAAATGCAAGAAAGGAAGCAGATTTTTTGGTTGTTTGTTTTTTGAAGAAAGAAAAAACTGAATATTTTGTCCTCTCTTAAGATTTAGAAGGAAATGTTCATCATCTGGCAAAAATTAAAACAAAAAACCTCAAAGGGCAGCCCCAATGGACAACTAGGTCTTTTTTCTGCCATCGGTATTCTATGTTCTATGCCAGGGGTGTCAAACTCAATTTCATTGAGGGCCACATCAGCATTGCGGTTGCCCTCAGGGGGCTGGGTGGGCGTGGCCTACTGGGTGGGCGTGGCTAGAGTGCATATGGCCTACTGGATGGGCGTGGCCAGCTCTACATCGTTCGCATCAAGGGTGCCTATGGGGGCCTGGGCAGGAGTGGGACAGATCTGAGGGTCTCTGGCAGGAGGAGGGTCTCTGGGCCAGGGCCAAGGCAGCGGGGGCCATTCCCTCACTGTTTCCAGGATGGCTTCGTGGGCCACATAAAACCACTTCGCGGGCCGGATCCGGCCCCCGGGCCTTGTGTTTGACATCTCTGTTCTATGCAATAGATAAATGTTAATATTGTTTTAACTACATTAGCTACGTTTCGGACTGGGGTTGTGGACACCAAAACAGTATCAACAGGATGGAGCATTTAAAGTCCTTGTACTTTTAAGGATCCTTGATGTTTGTGTTTTGGTGGCACATAAACATCAACGTAATTTGCTTTTCAAAGATGGAGAATTGGAATCAGAGGGAATCTATTTTGCACTAAGTACTAGAATAATGGAATCGTAGGGCTGGGTGGGACCTTGAAGATCTTCTAGTCCCACCCTGCCCAAAGCAGGAGACCTTATTTCATCCTCGACAAATGATTGTCCAATCTCTTCAGTGTTGGAGCGCCCATAATTTCTGGAAGCAAGTTGTTCCACTGATAAAGATTCTAAGTGTCTGGAAATTTCTCCATGTTTCCAGGCTGGATTAGCTTCCACCTGTTGCTTCGTTCACCTACGTATAGATTGCATTCTATCTTTTATTTCTGTACATAGTCATTACATTGTAGGATTTTGGATAATACATTTAGCAGCCTTTGAACGAGATGGCCAGAGAGAGCCTATTGAAATAGAACATAATTGACCAGCATTTATGTCTTTATCCAAACAGGCAAATGTAAGAGTGTACTTTATACATGAATGCACAGATTCAATATCACATTGGAGAACGTGAGGCAGAATTGTCCACAGAGTGCTTGATCCATCACATTCAATTTAGGTCCTGGAGACTGATTCTTCAGAGTTTTGGAAATTTACCTCAGCGTGTCTGGTTTTGAATGTGATTGATTTTTATTTTTTTTTTTGCATGTAAAACATGTTCTTGGGTAGAGAGTTGCATCACGTCAAATGTAAAGTGAAATTCCTTTATTTGAGCTGGCTGGAGAAGAAGGAGAAGAAGACCGGGAAAAGCTGAAATATTCCTTTAGGAGTATTTATTTCTGTTTATAGATCCAAAAAAAGGGACGCAGTGGCTCAGTGGGTTAGGACGCTGAGCTTGTCGATCAGAAGGTTGGCAGTTTGGCAGGTCGAATCCCGAGTGCCGCGTAGCAGAGTGAGCGCCTGTTACTCGTCCCAGCTTCTGCCAACCTAGCAGTTCGAAAGCACGTAAAAATACAAGTAGAAAAATAGGGACCACTACGGTGGGAAGGTAACAGCGTTCCGTGCGCCTTTGGCGTCTAGTCGTGCCGGCCACATGACCACGGAGACATCCTCGGACAAGCGCTGGCTCTTCGGCTTTGAAACAGAGATGAGCACCGGCCCCTAGAGTCGGAAACGACTAGCACGCGTGTGCGGGGGAACCTTTACCTTTACCTTTATAGATCCAAAATATAGTCAACGTAACAGCTGTTATGGTGCAGATGACTGAAAGGATCATGGTTACTAACTGGCAGCAGTCAAAGGGGGAATCTGAGTGTTGAAAATAAAAAGCCAGTCCTAGAATAGGAAGCTAGTCTAGAGTAGTTGTTAAATTGCTGGACCAGGGATAAGAAGACTGAGGTTGAAGACCATCTTCTGCCATTAAAGCTCCTGGGGGGTGACTTTGAACCATTTGTCCCTCTCTCAACCCAACCTTCATTATCGGATGATGGCTGTGGGGGGAAAAAATCAGAGGGAGGCAGTGCCGTGTAGGCCACTTTGATCGGCTGGAGTAAAGGTGAGGAATGTGCGGATCTAGCGTGCATCACGGAAACTTGGCTGGGCTTTGTATTTTGGATTTTAATTCCCTGTAAACCGCCCTGAGTCCTCAGGGAATAGGGCGGTATATAAATATAACTAACTAAATAAATAAATAAATAAATAAATTGAGTGATCTAAAGATCAGTTTAAAGCAGAGAGGAGGAGGAAGAGAGGGAGGAGGGGGGAAAAGCAGAGAGAAGAAAAAAGGAGAAGAAAAAGGAGGAGGGAGAGGAGAGGAGAAGGAGAAGAAGAGGAGGGGAGGAAAAGAGGAGGAGGAGGAGGAGAAAGTGAAGAAAAAAGAGAAGCAGAAGAGGAGGAGGAGAAAAGGAAACGAAGAGGAGGAGAAGGAGAAGAGGAGAGGGGGAGGAGGAAAAAAGGTTGAGAAGGAAAAGAGGAATAGGAGGAGAAGGAAGAGGAGGAGGAGAGAAAAAAGGGAAAGAGGGGGAGGAGGAGGAGGACTTTACCAGCCATCTGGAGGAGAATGGATGGAGATTTCCACCCCAAATAAAAAATGTGATCTAGTAAGTTATAGCAGTTAAACTCTGAAATTTTACTTATTTAAGAACGCCATCTATGAAATCCTGACCTTGCTTTTCAGTTCACTTGGGAGATAGTTTATTTTTATTTATTTATTCCTATGTTTTTGTTCCACTCTTTGGCCATCTTTGGTCATGCCTTGCCTTCCTTCCCAGGCCAGGCTTAAGGAAGGACGTCCCTCGCCAAGGATTTGTGTTGTCATTTGTTGCACACTCCAGCAGATGGCAACTACCGCCTTTCTCAGGCTGAACGTCTCAGGAAAGCACAATTTTTTCCCCTCGCCCTCCCTGTCAGCCGCTTAACACTCTGTTTTGATGAAGCCTTGATGGATATACATGAGCCGGATCTATTTTTACAGAAATTCCCACACGATGAAATCTTGATTTTAGGCCAACCCGATTTAAAAAAAACAAAAATTCCCACTTCAAAATCAATAATATTGGCTAGGTATCTCTCCGTTGGCCTGTGAGCTCATGGGTGTGATTTAGAAAACGCGTTTTAAAAAAAAGAAAAATAGTGAATTCCTACAAAAAATTGGTGCCTTGGCAAGGCCACTCCAGGTTTTGTGACAGTTGTGGTTTAACCAATGCCGCTGCCACTAATGCAGCTTCCTGGCTGTATTCGCACATCAAATTTCGACAGGTCAGTTCAAGATTTAGTGGCTTCATTTGTTAAGCTAAGTGGAACGACTAATCCCAAACGTGCTTTTACAAGAGACAACTGGACATTTTTTTTTCTTTGAAAACTTTTCGCTTCTCATCCCAGAAGCTTCTTCAGCTCTGACCGGATGGTGGGGAAGGGAAGGATTTATACTCCTTGCAGACAGCTGGTCATTTGCATCCTTTTAGAGAGTCGTTGAGGCCACCTGGAGGTTTATCGTGTGTCCTCAGGGTCACCTGAGTGGTGCAAATGGGTGTGGAGACTTCTTGGTGCTGCTGAAAGGACTATGTTGTAGACTGTTCAGCATTGACATAGATGGCCTCTTTGACCCCTCTTTCCAACCATTGGTCCTCTCTGTCCAAAATGTGGACTTTGCTGTCTTCGAAAGAGCGGCCTTAGTCTTTTAAACCCAGATGGACTGCTGAATCTTATCTTAATGGGAATAATAATAATAATAATAATAATAATAATAATAATAATAATAATAATGAAGTTGGAAGGGATCTTGGAGGTCATCTAGTCCAACCCCTTGCTCGGGCAGGAAACCCTATACCATTTCAGACAAATGGCTGTCTCTTCTTGAAAACTTCCAGTGTTGGAGCATTAGTACAGCATGTGTACATTGAGATTAGCTGAGCCTCCCCCCCGTGCTCCCTCCCCCCAACACACAGTGACAACAAACCCTCCATCCTACCACACCATGTGAACCAACTACACCACACACCGGCCTCCCAAGTCAATTCTGCATAAGTTCACAGAGATTATATCCCATTCAAAAGCCTAACAGCCCAGGGGTAAAAGCTGTTTTTCAGCCTGTTGGTACGGCTGGCTATACTCCTATATCTCCTACCGGATGGTAGGAGAGTAAAGAGATACCGTCCAGGATGTGAGTCATCCCTGAGAATCTTCCTCACTTTTCCAAGGCAATGAGCCCTGGCGATGTCATCCAGTGGTGTCAGGGGACAGCCCACAATGTCTTGTGCTGTGCTCACCACCCTCTGTAATACTTTCCTGTCCGCGGCTGTCAGACCAGCATACCAAACCACAATACCATACGAGAGGACGCTCTCTATGGTAGACCGGTAAAAGAGGGTCATTAGCCGTTGTTCTACCCTGTTCTTCCGCAAGACCCTGAGGAAGTGGAGTCTCTGTTGGGCCTTTCTGGCCACCTGGGTTGTGTTAACTTTCCAGGTCAGATCTTCACAGAGGTAGACTCCCAGAAATTTAAAGGAGGAAACTCCACTGGTTAATTGTTCTGTCAGGAAGTTTCTCCTTAGTTCTAGGTTGCTTCTCTCCTTGATTATTTATTTATTTATTTTTATTTATTTTATTTAATTTGTATACCGCCCTTCTCCCGAAGGACTCAGGGCGGTGTACAGGGCAATAAATACCAAAAATACAAAATGCAAAAGTTAAAAACAAACAATTGTGCCCAAATACAATAAATTAATTAAAACAGTAATTAAAACCCCAAACCCATCAGGCCAGGCCGGCTTGTTCAAATAAATAAGTTTTTAGATCACGTCGGAAGGAGTGCAGGTCGGGAGCCATCCGGAGCTCAACCGGTAAATGGTTCCAAAGGTCTGGCGTGCCCACAGAGAACGCTGTGCTTCTTGTCCTGCCTTCAGGCGCTTTGGAGAATAGCTTGACTGCCTCTTCTTTGTGGCACCCCCTGAGATATTGGAACACTACTATCATGTCCCCACCTCGTCCTTCTCTTCATTAAACCAGACATACCCAATTCCAGCAACCATTTCTCATATGTTTTAGCCTCCAGACCTCTAATCATCTTAGTTGCTCTTCTCTGCACTCTTTCTAGAGTCTCAACATCTTTTTTACATCGTGGTGACCAAAACTGGATGCCGTATTTCAAGGGTGGCTTTACCAAGGCCTTGTAAAGTGGTATTAACACTTCACATGATCTTGATTCTATCTCTCTGTTAATGCAGCCTAGCACTGTGTTGGCTTTTTTGGCAGCTGCAGCACACAGCTAGTTCAAATCTAAGTGATTGTCCACTAGGACTCCGAGATCTCCTAAGTTGTGCCATGCATTTGTGAAGTGGTTGGTTTTTTCCCCCCAACGTTAAGATCTGCACGTGGGCTCACTGCATTGTACTGATATGACTGAGAATCGCCGTAGACATTTAGTAAAACTAATGTTAGGGTTAGGATGGTTTATTTATTCCTTTATTTATATTTGTACGTGGAGAGGGTATTGCATACAAGGTGATACCCGTAGATTTCCCACCCCCCAGTTTACATACTGCAAAGTGAGTTTTGCAAACACGGAAATTGGGTTGATTTTCAATTTGCCTAGTTCACACAGCAGACTTGCCTGAGCAAGGCCTTCTGTTATTAAGTCTTCATTGCTATGTTAGGTTGAGGAATGTCTTGTTCCAAGCTTATGACCACAATTTCATGGCACCAGAGCTGATTAAAATGGCCACTGGTAGATTTGCGGCGAGTCCTCAAAGTGCAGCCATTCATTTAGCAAGCATTCAGAGAGCTGTGGTGGCGCAGTGGTGAAAGTGCAGTATTGCAGGCTGACTCTGCCCACTGCCAGGGGTTCAATCGTGACCTGCTCCAGGTTGACTCAGCCTTCCGTCCTTGTGAGGTCGGTAAAATGAGGACCCAGTTTGTTGGGGGCAAGAGGCTGATTCTGTAAACCGCTTAGAGAGGGCTATAAAGCACTATAAAGCGGTATATAAGACTAAGTGCTATTGCTGTTCAAAGTTACAGCGGTACTGAAAAAAGTGACTCACAATCGGTCATCATGCTTATGACCGTCGCAGCATCCTCAGATGGAAATTCCCGTCCCAAATGAGAGCATAAGTTGAGGACCACCTGTATTTGAAAGATGACCTTTTTTAATGGGGGAGAGGGGAATTACAGAGGATTTGTATTATCCCAAGTATACAGTAAATGCATTTTCCATTCCTCATTCCTTCAGGCTTGCTCCCTTCCATATCACATATTTTAAAATCATTTTCAGCCACTATTCCCATCTGAATTTTCCTGGGGTGAATTCCCCTCTCCTTCTGATAGCAAGAAAGATGAAGATTTCTTTATCGAGAAAATTCGCGGTTAATACTTACTTATTTATAATCCTTGCAAGGACAACTGTGCTTTGCAGATGGCACGAATAACAAGACAGCACATCAGTAATTTTAGACAGGGAAGCCGACCGTATAAAATAGATCAGAACTGCTCTTTTGACACATTGGAAATTAATGAAAAATCTTAAAAACCTAACTCACTGAAAAGGCAGCTTTTTAGTCATGCCTTTTGCAGAGACTCTGGGATCTGCCGGTAAAAGCTGTTGGAGGCTTTTCCAAGTTCTCAGGATATGAGGAGGAGAGGAAACAGGTGAATTTATTTTAAGCACTATAGGTAGTCCTCAACTTAACAGCCACAACTAAGTCCAAAATTTCTGTCGCTAAGCGAGACATTTGTTAAGGGAAGCTTGCCCTATTTTAGGACCTTTCTTGCCACAGTGGTTAAGCAAATCACTGAGTTGTAAAGTTAGGGGCATGGCTTTCCCCATTGATCAGGAGGTCACAAAATGGGTGTCCTGGTTCCGACAGATGAAACTCTTCGAAAGAACTTTGAGGTGTTGTTTACCTTAAAGGATCTTTTATTCGAGTAGCAGAATATCGGCACTTACATAATCGTAGCCAAAAAACTGAGTTCCCCTCCCCTGGGCACATAGTATCAAAGCACAATTCCATCCTCCAATTAACGGTCACAAATCACATTCCCCAATTAGCTTGAAGCGCAGGCTTCAGCTCTCCAGCCCGCCAATTCTTTATCAGCTCTGGGCTCAGTAACCTTGATTCTCACGCTAGGTTTAGTGTTGTTATGTCTAGCTGGACTCTCATTCACATCCCCTCCTCCCAGCATCATCTAACTCTAAAAGCGAAAGGGAAAAAAGATGGCTACATTTCCATCTGTTGTCAATGCAAAAACATCCGATGTTAGCAGCGTTGACAATGGGGTCATATGACCCTGGGACACTGCAACCGTCATAAATGTGAGTCAGTTGCCAGGTGTCTGAATTTCGAAGACGTGACCAACATTCATAAGGGTGAAAAACGGTCACAAGCCCCTTTTTTCAGTGCAGTTGTAGCTTTGAACGGTCGCTAAATGAACCATAAGTCGAGGACGACCTGTGTTTTCCAAAATTGGATACCAATCCGGATTCCTCGAGGTTGCAATTCTCCAGACTCCTAGCCGAGGTGAAGTTTCCTTTCCTCTGTTAACAACCTTTTAAATATATGGTTTTTTTACATAGCTAAGCGTGATCTTGATCAACTTGAGTGGGTTTTATGTAACAAATTACCGAGCAAGATAATTAAACCTCTTTTTGGATGTCAACTTTATCGTGAAAATGAATTCCCAAGAAATGAACTTTCCAGGCTACATACAGTTCCTGAATCTAAGTGGTTTGTTTCTCATTATCCACATTTAGCACTAGGGCAGTGACTGCACCACAGTCTTCATTAAAAACTTGCTTAAGGCTAGTATTTTCTGCAGGGTCAATAATGAGTTCAGGGGAATGGATGATGAAGCCGAAACTCTTCTGGCTGGTGGAGTGAATTATGTCTCACTGGAACCGCTGTCCAAAATTTCAAATTTGTCATGAAAAATTTCTATCCCTGGGTGGAAAAACAACAACATATTTCTATTAGCCCATGCATAACGTGCAAGATGTTTTTATTTGGGGGGTGGGTGGGGAAAAAAGGTTCCTTCTGAAATGTAATACAGATTAGTCCGTTTAGTGACTGTTTAAAGTTACAACAGAATACAGGCAGTTTGTTTAGTGAGGGTTCCAACTTACAACGGCACTAAAAAAAGTGACTTATGGCCAGTTTTCACACGGCATCCCCAGGGTCAGGTGATTTGTCATTCAGATGATTGACAACTGGTTGAGGTTTGTAACGGTCGTAGCATCCCGCGGTGGTGTGATCGATCACCTTTTGTGAGCTTCTGACAAGCAAAGTCATTGGGGAAGCCTGATGTTCAAAGCTGGATGCTTTGAATTCATTTGCTGTTGAATGTTCAGCACGTTCTGCTTTTCCACTTTCCTCCTTGTGTTGATCCCGAGGATTGCTGGTGGCATCTCTGTGGGTTGCCTTCTTTCCAGAGGATCAACGTTCTTCACCATCCAGCTGCTTTAGGAACCCTACGTAGATCTGTCATCCTCTTCTTCCTCAATTATCTATCCTAGTATCTTCACACCGATTCCCCCAGAATTTGGATCTAGATTTGGTTTCTCCCATCTGGCCGCGTCTCAGCGGGTCTGTCCCTGATTTTGAAGGACCCGTCCGCACAGTCCTTCAGAGCGATGATCAGGAGCTGATCTGTTTTTTCTAAAGAGAAGGTGAAAAGATGACCCACTACAAATGAAGATCTCGCTGCCAGAAAAATAGAACAGTAGAGTGGGAAGGGACTTTGGAGGTTTTTTATTCCAACCCCCTGCTCAAGCAGGAGAACCTATACCATTTCAGACAATTGGTTGTCCAGTTTCTTCTTAAAAACCTCCAGTGATGGTGTACCTTAAGCAAGGAATCATTTCACTGTACTAAAAGGGCTTCTATACCTGCATCTCTTATGGCAGAGGTCTTCAAATGTGGCCCTTTTATGACTTGTGGGCTTCAACTCCCAGAATTCCTCAGGCATGCAGGCTGGCTGAGGAATTCTGGGAGTTGAAGTCCACAGGTCATAAAAGGGCCAAGTTTAAAGACCTTTGTCTTATGGCCACCATGAATCTCATTGCTCTGGTAAAGTAGCATGGATTGCGCAAGACACAAGAGTCACAGAAGAATATTTTGCTAGAAGCTATAGCTGGCTGGGGCCAGTACTTTGAGAATCCCTGAAGATCAGAACTCATGGTCTTAGGATACATACTCTTTGCGACAGTGGCAAATATCTGTACCTCGGGCGTGGGATAAGGTTGGAGATTCGTTCTCTGAGCTTGTGGCTTGGTTTCCAAACATTTTGTCACCAGGCTAGGTAACATCTTCAGAAGAATTTAGGAGATGTCAGTTTTGGTGTTCTTCATGTGGTCAAGTAGGTCTTGTGATGGGGAAGTCACATCAGGTGAAGGTCTTGTGATGGGTCAGATGACGGTCAGGTCAAGTGAGGGTCTTGCAATGGGAAGTTGATGACAAGGCCCATCACGAGACCCTCACTTGACATGACCCACACCTGAGCCATCACAAGTGCCAAGCTTGTGGGTTGGTTTCCAAACATTTTGTCACCAGGCTAGGTAACATCTTCAGAGGAATTTAGGGGATGTCGGTGTTGGTGTTCTTCTGGTTATAAAGGCTTCATGTGGTAAGTAGGTCTTCAGGGTGAAAGTCTTGTGATGGGTCGGGTGAAGGTCAGGTCAAGTGAGGGTCTTGTAATGGGAAGTTGATGACACAACCCATCAAAAGACCCTCAGTTGACATGACTCACACCTGACCCATCACAATAGTCAAGCTTGTGGGTTGGTTTCCAAACATTTTGTCACCAGGCTAGGTAACATCTTCAGTGGAATTTAGGGGATGTCAGTGTCAGTGTTCTCCTGCTTATAAGGGCTTGGTATGGTCAGTAGGTCTTGTGATGGGGAGGTCACGTCAGGTGAGGGTCTTGTGATGGGTCAGGTGAAGGACATGTCAGGTGAGGGTCTTGTGATGGGACTTGTCATCACCTCCCCATTACAAGACCCATCACAAAAGCCTTCTTGACATGACCCACACCTGACCCATCACAAGACCCTTGTGGGTTGGTTTCCAAACATTTTGTCATCAGGCTAGATAACATCTTTAGAAGAATTTAGGCAGTGTTGGTGTTCTTCTGTTTATAAGGGCTTGGTGTGGTCAGTAGGTCTTGTGATGGGGAGGTGTTGTGATTCAGCCTCAGCCTGTGATACCGGCAGCTGAGTCTGATGATTCTGAAGAGGAGGAGGAGGAGGGGTTTGGAGAGCCTTTGGTGTCAGAGGGAGGCTCTGATGCACTGCAGGACTCTCAGCCTGGCCCCTCCCATCATGTTCCTCATCAGACTCAGCCATGTGAGCACAAGGTATTGGACATAGATGATTCACAGCTGGATCTATTCAGGGATGCTAGGAGCAGAAGGCATTCCAGCAGAGTAGAACAGAGAAAGGCCATAAGGCAACTCGGTGAGAGGAGGAGAAGGCAATGAGAAGCCATGCCTTGGGACTGCTGATAAAAGGGGAAGGTGTGGGAGGTGCTGGTTGCTGAAGGCAACCGTTTGAAGATCTTCTGCTAGACTCCTGGTCTGTTATTCCTGTTTAACTCTTGTTTGAACTCTTGGTTTAATTCTTGTAAATTCTTTGTAAATAAATTTGGTTGGGTTTTTCCAGCCTGTTGACTATAAAAAGGGGTTGTCCCTGACATTCAAACAGGGCCGGTCGTAGGCTGGAACAGAACAGGAGGTCACCTCAGGTGAGGGTCACCTCAGGTGAGAATCCTGTGATGGGTCAGGTGTGGGTCACATCAGAGGAAGGTCTTGTGATAGGTCAGGTGTGGGTCACATCAAAGGAGGCTCTTGTGATGGGGAGGTCATGTCAGGTGAGGGTCATTGGAAGGAGAACTCCTAGTGGGAGTGGGGGCTTGCGCGGGACGGTTGAGGGCTGGTGCCGCCACTGATTTGCATTCTTAGGGATCCTGGGCTGGCTGTACGTCGGTGTGTCTATTGATGGGATCGCTTGTGGAGTGTGCCCAGCATTTCTGTCAGTGAGTGAGACATTTGTTAAGTGAGTTTTGCCCCGTTTTATGACCTTTCTCGCCTCAGTTCTTTAGTGAATCGCTGCAGTTGTTCAGTTAGTGACACGGCTGTCAAGTGAATCTGTCTTTCCCATTGACTTGGCTTTAGCAGAAGGTCGCAAAGGGTAATCACATGACCCCGGACGCTACAAGCGTCATAAATACGGGTCAGTTGCCAAGGTTTCTGAATTTTGATCACGTGATGGTAGGGATGGAGGTTGCAATGGTCACATGTGTGAAAAACAGCCCTAAGTCCCTTTTGTCCAGGGCTGTTGTAACTTTGAACGTCACTAAATAAACCGTCGTAAGATGAGGACAACCTGTGGTTATATATGTTGACAGATGGACTCGGGTGCAGATTATCGTAATTGGTGAATTGCAATCTCCTTCTCAGTTTCATTCCAGCCACAGGAACGAAATGCTCTTACAAAAATACTGGAATAAAAATAGTAGAGAGGACTTGACAGATTTCACTGAAGTGATATTTTTGTGTGCAATCTGATCTCTGAGGAGACACAAATACACGTTATTTATCCTGAGAAAATCAACAGCGAGTTCATCAATATAGCCTGACGGTAGTTCCAATCATTTGTTTAGTGACCATTTGAAGTTACCACGCCTCTGAAAAGAGTGACGTGTCACCATTTTTCACGCTTAACGACCGTTGCGGCATCCCTGGGGTCACGTGATCAAACTCCAGACGCTTGGCAACTGACTCATATTTACGATGGTGGCAGTGTCCCCGGGGGTCATGTGATCCCCTTTTTGCGTCCTTCTGACCAATGGGAAGAAGCCAGATTCACTTAACAACTGGGTTACAAACTTAACAACTGCAGTGATTCACTTAACAACCGTGGCAAGGAAGGTCATCAGATGGAGCAGAACTCACTTCACGGCTGTCTTGTTTAGCAATGAAAACTCTGGGGGGCTCAATTGTTGTCTATCCTGTAATTAGTAAAGGTAAAGATTCCCCTGCACATGCATGCTAGTCGTTTCCAACTCTAGGGGCCGGTGCTCATCTCCGTTTCAAAGCCGAAGAGCCAGCGCTTGTCCGAGGACGTCTCCGTGGTCATGTGGCCGGCATGACTAGACGCCAAAGGCGCACGGAACGCTGTTACCTTCCCACCGTAGTGGTCCCTATTTTTCTACTTGCATTTTTATGTGCTTTCGAACTGCTAGGTTGGCAGAAGCTGGGACGAGTAACAGGCGCTCACTCTGTTACGCGGCACTCGGGATTCGACCCGCCAAACTGCCGACCATCTGATCGACAAGCTCAGCGTCCTAACCCACTGAGCCACCGCGTCCCTTATCCTGTAATTGGGGAACAGCAAATCTCCTGCCCAGTTTGATTCCAGCACACAAGCTGCTTTTCGGCAAGCCACAATAATTAAAATATCTCTGCAATAATGCTGGAGTGACAATTGTGGGCGACCTTGCAGGCTCGCTTACATGATACCTTTGCAGGCAGACTGATCTCTGAGGGAGCACAAATATATGCCATTTATATTGAGCAAACCAGCCACAAGATAGCCAGCATCAGAGTGGTGCCGTGGAAGAGAATGGAAGGGCACCTTCCCAGCTTATGTTTTTTTTATTATTCTACATTTTGAACTCGTGTGTGTGTGTGTGTGTGTGTTCTCTTTTCCCAGTTCTACCCCGTTCTTCCCAACATTTGACCGTTTAATGGAGAACAGTCGTACCATAAAAGGGATCCGACCTATTTCAAACTTGTCTTTTGCTCAGACAGAAATAGAAAGATTGGAGGGAGGGGAAAATCCAGCTGGTCAGCAGAGGTGAAGATCGTTGTGCAAATCGTATTTCATTGTGTCCGCGCCGTGGCGTTTTGCAGCGGAAGGCCCTTACAGTAGATGAATAATACGAAATCTCAGTCAATACGCAATTAAAAAAAAATGGGATTTTTTTTTTAATCCCCAACAAATTATTTGGCACTTGCTAACCCCCTGCGATGGTCAATACTTCACAGAGCTGCAAAGATAAGCTGATCCTTGGAAAAGGGCAAGTTGAGTTGAGTTTTCTTTTGGAAACCTTCTGGATTTCAAGAGATACACTTACATAAAGGTAGTCCTCGACAAAGGACCACAGTTGAGCCCCAAATTGATGTCGCTAAGCGAGACAGTCATGTTGTTCTGTGAGTTTTGCCCCCTTTTACGACCACAGCTATTAAGTAAATCACCACAGTGGCTAAATTCGTAACACGGTTGTTAAGTGAATCTGGCTACCCCATTTGCTTGTCAGAAGGTCGTAAAAGGGGTCCCCTGAGCCCCGGGACACTGCATACCGCCATAAGCACATGCCAGTTGCCAAGCCTCTGAATGTTGATCACGTGACCCACGTGAAGCTGCAACGATCGTAAGTGTGAAAAACGGTCTCAAGTCACTTTTTCCGGTAGTGTTGTAACTTTGAACGGTCACTAAACGAGTGGTTGAAAGTCAAGGACCCCCTATACCTGTTTACTGTTGATATGCCTAAGTTTTTGAAGTGAAGAAGAAGCCACAGGTGGGCAACCTGTGACTTCCGTGGCAACACCGCCGAAGCTGTTGACAACATTTTACGATTCGTTCCGTTTGTAGGTTTCTCCGTGCCGTGCAGCTCTGGGAGGTGGCTAAAATATGAGTGCAATTAAAAAATAAAATAAAGAGGGAGATAAAAGCATAATATCAAACCCAGCGTGAGCACAGCCTGAGGAAAGAAACCTTTAAACAATTAATAGTCCCAGATCGCGAGCGGGTGTAAAAGATTTTAGCGAGCAGAAGGAGCTTCATTAAAAGCATTGCTCAGCTCAGCAACTGACCAATTTTTGAAAAGCAACTCAAGAAGACCGACGAAGCTATGCTGGCAGGGGAACATTTGTGCAATTGTGAAGTTTTTTTAACCTGGCGATCCAGAACTCTTGAGAACCTGAGGGAAGAAAACTCTTAATAGTTCGGTTGATCCTTCAACGTTGCCGGACTGCAATGTCCAATACGGATAGTAGTAGAAGAAAACTGACAGTATTTGAGTGACGGAACGGTAGGACTTAATTTGTGGAGACCTTGGTGCTCTCTGCACTGGGTTGTTGTTGTTTTTTTGCAGACGTTTCATTACCCAACTAAGTAAAGTGCCAGCACTGATGATGTTAGCTTGTTGGGTAATGAAATGTCTGCAAAAAGATAACCCAGCTCAGAGAACACCAAGGATCTCACAGTTCAACGAAATATTCTCTTCCATCAGAACTTAATTTCTTGACTTTCCAGATGGCTGCAAGAGGTAAATTTTTGTTAGTTTATGATCTCAATTACTTCTTCTTCTTCTTCTTCTTCTTCTTCTTCTTCTTCTTCTTCTTCTTCTTCTTCTTCTTCTTCTTCTTCTTCTTCTTCTTCTTCTTCTTCTTCTTCTTCTTCTTCTTCTTCTTCTTCTTCTTCTTCTCCTCCTCCTCCTCCTCCTCCTCCTCCTCCTCCTCCTCCTCCTCCTCCTCCTCCTCCTCCTCCTCCTCCTCCTCCTCTTCTTCTTCTTCTTCTTCTTCTTCTTCTTCTTCTTCTTCTTCTTCTTCTTCTTCTTCTTCTTCTTCTTCTCCTCCTCCTCCTCCTCCTCCTCCTCCTCCTCCTCCTCCTCCTCCTCCTCCTCCTCCTCCTCCTCCTCCTCCTCCTCTTCTTCTTCTTCTTCTTCTTCTTCTTCTTCTTCTTCTTCTTCTTCTTCTTCTTCTTCTTCTTCTTCTTCTTCTTCTTCTTCTCCTCTTCCTCCTCCTCCTCCTCCTCCTCCTCCTCCTCCTCCTCCTCCTCCTCCTCCTTCCTTTTATTATTTTTACTGCATAAATAACTCCAGGCAGCAATTATGATTAATATTCCTTCTTCCTCCTATTCTCTCCATAACGACCTGTGAGGTCGTTTTGGCTGAGAAAAAGTCACCAGCCCAAAGTCATCCAACTGACTTTCATGCCTAAAGCGGGATTAGAACTCACCGTCTCTTGGTCATTGGCCCAAAATCACCCAACTAGCTTTCATGGCTAGGGTGGGACTAGAATTCACCGTCTCTTGGTGATTGGCCCAAAGTCACCCAATCGGCTTTCCTGCTTGATAGGACTAGAACTCACCGTCTCCTGGTGATGGGCCCAAAGTCACTCAGCTGGCTTTCATGCCTAAGGCGGGACTAGAACTCACAGTCTCCCGGTCTTGACCTCTAGACAAAACTGATTTTCAGTTCCCTTATCTATGGAGATTCCTCAGGTCTTTGTAAGATCCTTTTTTAAAAAAATAAATAAAAATAAACATGGATTTGATTTAAGAATGAGAAAATGTGGCCATTTGCTATTTAACCTTCAGAAAAATAAAGGAAAAAAAGTCAATTTCTTTTTTTTTTCCCCCTCTAAAAGCGTTCAGATAAGTTCTTTTGTATTTAGGACTCAGGTTTGTACGAAGATGGGAAGCTAGTAAATAATTATGATTCCCTCTGGAATAAGTTCAGATTTAGAGTGAGATAATCAAAGCAATAAAGGGACGCGGTGGCTCAGTGGGTTAGGACGCTGAGCTTGTCGATCAGAAGGTCGGCAGTTTGGCGGGTCGAATCCCGAGTGCCGCGTAGCAGAGTGAGCGCCTGTTACTCGTCCCAGCTTCTGCCAACCTAGCAGTTCGAAAGCACGTAAAAATGCAAGTAGAAAAATAGGGACCACTACGGTGGGAAGGTAACAGCGTTCCATGCGCCTTTGGCGTCTAGTCATGCCGGCCACATGACCACGGAGACGTCCTCGGACAAGCGCTGGCTCTTCGGCTTTGAAACGGAGATGAGCACCGGCCCCTAGAGTTGGAAACGACTAGCACACATGTGTGGGGGAACCTTTACCTTTACCTTAATCAAAGCAAGCAGGCATAATTTTAAATTGTCTTTGGTTATTGGCTGCCTGTTGGCGAGGGACAGGGAGATTATACAACTAAAAGTAAAATTTACACACCATCACCACCGCCCAGCCACTCAGGGTTTTTTTTCCCCCCTTTACGAATATAAGGTAATGTTCGATTTAATTTGACTTACAACTGGGAGCAGAATACATTGAACTAATTCTGTATTTCCTCCTCACGACTACCCAGCACCCGAGAATAATTCAGAGAAAATAAAAATATAAAGGCTGAGGGGAAAAAAAGAAAAAGAAAATGTACCGTGTCTTCTGTAAGCAGACGTTAGCAGTTACAAGGAGAAGATTCCTAGTCAAAGATTTGCACGCCGTGATCTGCATAGAATTGTAGATTAACGCAGTAGATGTTCTCGGTTTGCAGTGTCATTTTCTGTGGCAATGTCAGACGCATCCCATCACAACAAAAGCTGTTAAATCTCTCTCCACATTTCTCCAGGTTCCCAGCTACACGTAGCGCTCAAGGCCAAACTTTACATCTTTTGAAATTTCAGGGGGAAAAAATGGATTGCAGTCTTGATATAGCACAGATATTATTGCATAATAATCATAAAATCGTAGAATGATAGGGCTGGAAGGGACCTTGGAGGTCTTCTAGTCTAACCCCTGCCTTTATATCTATCTATCTATCTATCTATCTATCTATCTATCTATCTATCTATCTATCTATCTATCTATCTATCTATCTATCTATCATCTATCTAAGGGACGCGGTGGCTCAGTGGGTTAGGACGCTGAGCTTGTCGATCAGAAAGTCAGCAGTTTGGCAGGTTGAATCCCGAGTGCCGCGTAACAGAGTGAGCGCCTGTTACTCGTCCCAGCTTCTGCCAACCTAGCAGTTCGAAAGCACGTAAAAATGCAAGTAGAAAAATAGGGACCACTGCGGTGGGAAGGTAACAGCGTTCCGTGCGCCTTTGGCATCTAGTTATGCCAGCCACATGACCACGGAGACATCCTTGGACAAGCGCTGGCTCTTTGGCTTTGAAACGGAGATGAGCACCGGCTCCTGGAGTCGGAAACGACTAGCACGCGTGTGCGGGGGAACCTTTACCTTACCTTTTAATCTATCTATCTATCTGTCTGTCTGTCTGTCTGTCTGTCTGTCTGTCTATCTATCTATCTAGAATAGATGTAGAGATACAGTATATAAATATTTATATGTAGATATATAGTCCTAAGTGAAACATTTGTTAAGTGAATTTTGCCCTTTCTTGTCACAGTTGTTAAGTGAATCACTGCAGTTGTTAAGTTAGTAGCACGGTTGTTAAGTGAATCTGGCTTCCCTCATTGACTTTGCTTGTCAGAAGGTCGCAAAAGGGGATCACGTGACCCTGGGGCAGTGCAATGGTCATAAATGTGAGTTAGTTCTCAAGCGTCTGAATTTTGATCACATGACCACGGGGATGTTGCAACAGTCGTAAGTGTGAAAAACGGTCATAAGTCACTTTTTCAGTGCTGTTGTAACTTCGAACAGTCACTAAATGAACTGTTGTAAGTCAAGGACGACCAGTATAGCTGATACATAAGTACCTAGATATATAGGTATAGATCAAGACGGCAGCCACAAAGGTGGGATCCAAACTTTACATTTGCAACACATGAAAAACAGGTGAGGTTTTGATTATACCATCCCTGCAGCCATCTTGCCTGTTGTTTTTTCCCCCCTATATCCTGCGGACACCACTGGCTGTTATTTCCCATTTGAGATAGTTACTCTATAAGGCTGTCCAGAATAACAGAATAAAAGAATTCTGCTATCCTGAACAGCCTTATAGAGTAACTTGTCTCAAATAGGTAATAGCCAGTGGTGACTGCAGGTTATTGATAAATTGTCCGCAGGATATTGATAAATCTATATTGATTGCAGAGTTTCTCTTATGCTTCTGTTGGTGATGGAAGTAATGGTAGAGGGGGAGAAATACACTTGAAATCTGAGTTTCTCTACTACCTGTTGTTTTCATTTGAAACGGGGCAAACTCCCCACCACCACCCGTTGCACCTTTAAAAAAAAAAATCCTCAACAGTTCGTCTAATAATAAAACAAACTTTGAGATTTTATTTATTTAGCGCACGGCATCCACGGAGCTCATGCCGTTATTGAAACAGGATGCTAATAAAACTATATGTATAACATGTTTTATTAGCGTCGTACGTCAATAATGGCATGCCATGCAAATATAAATCTAAGTAAAGCATCAGGGAGTGTGTGGGTGCGTGTGTGTGTGACATAAAATATCAAATGAGGGTAAAACCATGGGAAAGATTTGAAATGAGCCACTGGGAGACTCTTACTCTATACAGGTAAGTCCTCAACTAACAACAGATCTTTTAGTTGCAAAGTTACAACGGCAATGAAAAAAGTGACTTAGGACCGTTTTTCACACAACAGCTTCAGCATCCCCGTGGTCACATGATTTATTTGGCAAACGACTCACATTTATGACGGTCACAGTGTCCCGGGGGTCACGTGATCCTCTTTTGTGAACTTCTGAGTAGCAAAGTCAATGGGGAAGCCAGATTCACTTAGTATCCGTGTTACTTATTTAACAACTGCAGTGATCCACTTAACAACTGTGGCAAGGAAGGTCGTAAAATGGGGCAAAAATTCACTTAACAAATTTTGGGCTCCGCTGTGGACGTAATCTGAGGACATCCTCTGCTTTCTTCTCTATCTACTTTTTTTCTGTTTATGAGCCTGCAAGGATCTGTTTTAATGATCACTAAACTATTGTGGATAGTTCTGCCTTCAAACATAGCTTTTTGAAACAAATGAAACTTCTTATATAGGCAGTCTGACCATGAATATTATATAGAACCATCGATCGGGGGCCTTTCCTGAAAATGACATAATCCCAGTATTATTATTTTTTTCCTCAGAAAAATATAATGAACTCTCTTAGAGTGTTTCTCTCCATCTTGGCAACTTTAAGATGTGAGGACTTCAACTCCCAGCATTCCTCAGCCAGCACGGGGAATTCTGGGAGTTGAAGTCCACGCCTCTTAGGCTTGCCAAGGTGGAGAATCACCCTGTTGTGAAATAATTCTTGTCTTCAAAGCAGAACTGTTCTTGCCGTTTGACAAACCAGGGACTCTGTAAAAATGATTAATAGCTCTCTGCGCCAGCTTCTTGCTTTCACGTGTCATTGCAATTTGTTTCGGATGTCAAAAATGTATGTATTTTTTATTTTATTTTTTTATTTTTTTGAGAACTGAGTGACATTCGGCAAAGCGGATTTTTGCTCCAGGAACTGCTCTTGTCATCTCACCCCATCCCAGGTCTCATCTTTCACTGGAGATGTCAGACTAGTCAGTCATTCTGTCATCTGTATTTTAAAGGAGGGTAAAAAAAGATCCTGTCCCTCGTTGGAAATTCGCATGTCGCTAAACCAGAACCCCCAAGTGTGGTTAACCTTCTCTTGATTTACTAGCTTGTCCTGAAGATTGAGTATTTTATCCTCGAAATGTTCAGGAACGGATCATTTGAAAGTCACCCGAGCTCTGTTTCCCTCTACATTTCAGGGGAAATATCTTGGATTAAAAATGGAATCCAGGGGTCTTCCTTATCAACCAAACAAAAAGAGATGTTTAAATTTGCCGCTTACAAACTTTGCCGTAAAGTCGGCACATGCAAAAAAATGAGCAGAATGCTATTTCTTGTTGATTCCAATCTCTCTTTGAAGCTAGTTAGCTATATATTTGGCATCGGATTTCTCGCCTAACCATCTACAATGATAAGTGAAAACCTGATTTGTTGGTCAGAAACAAGGCAGAATTACTGGATCCCATGAAATGCTAAACAAGCCATGGATTGCAATCTTGATCTAGCACGGCTATTGTTTGAAAAATCCAAGTAGAACTCTATCCATCAAATCTGTAATATCCGGGATTTTATTTAATGCATGACAATACACAAAAGCAGATGTTAGATGGTTAAGGTGCTTAGCGGAGAAACCAGGCGACTGTGAGTTCTAGTTCCATTCTAGGCATGAAAGTTGGCTGGGTGACTTTTGGCTGAGTGACTAAATCAGCCGGGAGACGGTGAGTTCTAGTCTCGCTTTCGGCATGAAAGTCAGTGAGTGTGTTTGGGCCAATGACCAGGAGATGGTGAGTTATAGTCCCGCCTCACAGGATTGTTGTGGGGAAAATAGAAAAAGGAAGGAGTGTTAAAAGATGTTTTACGTGGATTAAAATATAAATGAATGAATGAATGAATGAATGAATGAATGAATGAATGAATGAATGAATGTTTTAACTAGGACTGCCCATTAGTTTTGTTACAATGTGTACTTATATTGCACGGGGATATAATCAATCGGTGCAATCTTCTGATCAGATTCCTCCACCCCCACCCCACCCCTTCTATTTTATTCGGAAACTTAAAATAGAAATTGCGGGGGGGGGGGGAATTACAAACAAGAAATACAAAAGCGGACAAAACATTTTTTTTAAAAAAAAGTGCCTTAAAATGGACAAAATACAAAAACATAGATCATTAGGGGGGAAAAAAACCCTCGCAATTTATTGCTGTTAAATATTTTGCCGCAATGTTAGTTTCTCTCCTTTGTGAAACAGGCCCACAGTTTATAAACTCCTACATCTGTTTATAACCCACTTGGCCTGTCCTCTATCTACTATATGTAAAAACACACACACACACACACACACACACACAGAAAAAACCTTATAAGAGCCTTGGTGGAGCAGTGGGCTAATACCTCCTTAAGTAACACCAGCTGCCTGCAATTAGTGCAGGTTCGAGTCCCACCAGGCTCAAGGTTGACTCAGCCTTCCATCCTTCCCAGGTAGGTAAAATGAGGACCCAGATTGTTGGGGGCAATTAAGCTGACTTTGTAATAATGCCACTTGGGGGAGGTGTGAAAGCCCTAATAAGCAGGCTTATACATAGAATGAAGGCTACTGCTAAGCTTGTAAGCCGCCCTGAGTCTTCAGAGAAGGGCGGGATATAAATGGAATTAAAATAAAAATAAAATAAATAAAAAACCAAAGTAGTTAACAGGTAAATCAACTCCAAAGTTTGCAGTCCCCCCCCATTTACCTTGCTCCTGAGATATAGGAAATGAGAGGAACAGAATTAGCACCGAATTACAGTTAAGCACGGTAGGCAAACCCTGAAGCTTGGTGATAAAGACATCCTCTGATTTGCGTGCTTTGCTTCCTTCAAATTTTTTCAGCCGGGTGGCTACTGACAAAGACGGAGAGGGTTTTTGCCGATTGGACCAGCGGGCATTTTAGTCTATGACATTTGCAAGGGATTTAAACAGTCCCACCTCTTTTTTCTTTTTAATGTAAATGTCACACAGCTTTTCCTAGCCAGTGGTTCTCCAGCCGCTCACGAAATCTACCAAAGCTGCAGAGTGAGCATTTTGATCTGAGCTTTAAAAAAAAAAAAAAGGAATTCCATTTAAAATTCTCCCAGATGAGAGGACTATATCCTATTTTTATTTTTATTTTTATTTAAAAAAAAACAAACAGCAGCAAACGCATTGGCATAACCTAACCAAAGCTGGCAAATGAACAATTACACTGTAAGCCCTGAGCTCATGATTCGAACTATGAACAGTTAAAATATCTGTGGTTAGAGGGATTGGATTGTGACCTTTCTGTCTGGAACCAGGAAGCCACGAACAGACACTATCTGCCAGAATTAGAATAGAATAGAATAGAATAGAATAGAATAGAATAGAATAGAATAGAATAGAATAGAATAGAATAGAATAGAATAGAATAGAATAGAATAGAATAGAATAGAATAGAATAGAATAGAATAAAGCTGGAAGGGACCTTGGAGGTCTTCTAGTCCAGCCCCCTGCTCAAGCAGGAGAACCTACACCATCTCAGACAGGTGAATGTCCAGTCTCTTCTTGAAAATCTCCAGTGATGGAGCGCCCACGATTTCTGGTGGCAAGCTGTTCCACTGGTCGATTGTCCTCACTGTTAGGAAGTTTCTCCTTAATTCCAGGTTGCTTCTCTCTTTGGTCAGTTTCCAACCATTGTTTCTCATCCTGCCTTCCAGTGCTTTGGAGAATAACGTGATCGCCTCTCCTTTGTGGCAGCCCCTCAAGTACTGGAACACTGCTATCATGTCACCCCTATTTCTTTTTTTCTTTAGACTAGCCAAACCCAAGTCCCGCAGCCGTTCTTCCTATGTTTTAGTCTCCAGGCCTTTGATCATCTTAGTTGCTCTTCTCTGAACTTTTTCCAAACTCTCAACATCTTTTTTTTGTGATATGGTGACCAAAATTGGCTGCAGTATTCCAAGTGTGGGTCTCACTAGGGTTTTATAAAGCGGTAATAATACTTTGCGTGATCTTGATTCTATGCCTCTGTTTATTAAATGAAGCAGCGATTGCATGTGATGCAAGATGGCTTCAAATGCCTCCCCTACATTTCTGTCCTGGTTATGAAACCTAGAACTTTAATAGCAGGACACCAACAGAGGATCTGAATATTCATTCCCCCCCCCTTGGGCTTTCAAATCTACGCCTTGGATTGGTGCTCACTTAGTACATTTTATGCTACGGATTTTTTTCCCTCCCCATCCAGCATCTGCATATTTAATCTCAACAGTCATCACATCTACAAAACTTCTGCAGCAAAGTCAGAGCAGAGTTCCATAATTTAGGGGGGGGAAACTCCCCCCACTGTTATTTAATAATGAACAAATCAGAAATTTAAATTCCAGCCGAAGATCGTCCATCGTTATAAGGCCAAACGTGGGGTGACAATCTACGATGAGAGATTTTACCCGCCACTCCATATAAATACAGGTCGTCCTCGACTTTCAACGGTCCGTTTAGCGACCGTTTGAAGTTAAGACGACACTTGGAAAAAAAGTAACTTCAGACCATTTTTCACACTTATGATCGTTGCAGCATCTCCATGGTCATATGTTTTATATTCGGGAGCTTGACAACTGAGTTACATTGATGAGGGTCGCAGCGTCCCGGGGGGAGGGGGGGTCACGTGATCCCCTTTTCGTGACCTGACCAGCAAAGTCCCTTAACAACCGTGTTACTAATTTAACAACTGCATCGATTCAGTTCACAACTGTGGCCAGAAATGTCGTAAAAACAGAGCAAAACTCACTTAACAAATTTCTCACTTAATAACATTAATGTTGGGCTCCAAATTTGAGTCGAGGACTACCTGTAGATGCCTTTGTAGTAATGTTGATATGATATTGTGGCACTTGAATCAGAATCCTTTCTGGTTGAGAGGGTTAACTGATGACATCACTGTTGCCGGGGAGACACCGGCAGGAGCTGGAGCCAAGAACGGGAGCTCAACCCTGCTTCTCAGCTCTCGAACACGGGCTCGCTAATCTGCCGCCCTGTGTTCCGACCGCTTGAGCCGCTCCCGTGCTCCTTTGATATGACATTGATATCAGAGTACCGGTAGTCCTTGACTTGTGGCTACAATTAACCCCTAGCTTTCTTATTGTCGAGTGAGTTTTGCCACATTTTACAACCTTTCTTGTCCCAGTTGCTAAGTGGATCACCGCAGCTTGTGAGGCTAGTAACAAAGTTGTGAGGTGAATCTGGCTCCTCCATTGAACTTGCTTGTCAGAAGGTCACAAAAGGTAATCCACGTGACCATGACATATTGCAGCCGTCGTAAATATGAACCAGTTGCCAAGTGTCTGCATTTTGCGTGCGGACGCTGCAGCTGTTGTGTAAATGGGGGGAAACGGCCGTAAATCGTTGTTTTCACAGCCATTGTAACTGAATGGCCACCAAATGAACTGTTGTAAGTCGAAGGATTACCACTATTACTTTACATACTTCAAACTTGGCCCTTTTAGGACTTGTGGACTTCGACTCCCAGAATTCCTCAGCCAGGTACCCTGGCTGAGGAATTCTGGGAGTTGAAGTCCACTCCTCTTAAAGTCTACATCAGGGGTCTTCGAACTTGGCCCTTTTATGACTTGTGAACTTCGACTCCCAGAATTCCTCAGCCAGGCAAGCTGGCTGAGGAATTCTGGGAGTCGAAGTCCACAAGTCATAAAAGGGCCAGGTTTGAAGACCCCTGCTTTCCACTGACATGTAGCGGTGTCCATGTTGGTGGAAGCAGAATAATTCAAGGCGCTATGGATCCCTCCTCCGTGTCATTTTTTTTTTTAGCAGACATGGATTTAAATGTGATCAAATTGGGCTTGGATTTGGGCATCCGCTAAGATTAACTGAGGTCAACTAAGGTCAACCTCCCATTTGCTAGGACGTGCCATTGCTGACATTCAGCAAATTTAATACAGGCGATACAATAGGAGAGTGAGTTGTTTTTTTTTCTGGCAGATGACATAGAAGAGAATAAATTTATTCCTAGTGGTCTCATTCAAAGCTGGAAAGAGAGGGGACTTTTAAAGCTCTGTTTACCCAACAGACTTAACCTAGTTGATCTTCTCATGGTGATTCTGGCGGGGGTGGGGGGCGGTGTGAGGGCTTTTCCACCTGAGAACTTTTAAGCTGCCTGTCTCCCATCCTGAAGCCAGGTGGGATCAAAGCCAGCTTAGAAAATTGCTGTCCACATTTCAATCGGTTCTTCACCTTTAGCAGCAAACCTTGCCAGCTGTTCTGTCCAGATGGAAACAGCCACAGTTCTGATTGGTGGATCCCCCTGCTTTTCTACACTTCCCACCCATGTTAGGAAATGAAGCACCAATCACCTACTTTTCCATGGGTGAGTGAGTCTTTTAAGGCACATGGCTTCCACTAACAGACCCACTGTATTAACTGCTCTACTGGTGCCTTCTTGTGAATGAGGTGTAGAGTGGAGTAGAGTAGAGTAGAGTATGAATATCAATAAGAATAAGAAAAGAATAGAATAGAATAGAATAGAATAGAATAGAATAGAATAGAATAGAATAGGAATAATAGAACAGAACAGAATAGAATAAAAATAAGAATAGAATAGAATAGAGAATAGGAAAGAATTAGAATAGAATAGAATAGAATAGAATAGAATAGAATAGAATAGAATAGAATAGAATAGAATAGAATAGAATAGAGAATAGGAAAGAATTAGAATAGAATAGAATAGAATAGAATAGAATAGAATAGAATAGAATAGAATAGAATAGAATAGAATAGAATAACAGAGTTGGAAGGGATCTTGGAGGTCATCTAGTCCAACCCTCTGCTCAGGCAGGAAACCCTATACCAGGGGTGTCAAACTCAATTTCATTGAGGGCCGCATCAGCATTGCAGTTGTCCTCGGGGCCGGGTGGGTATGGCCAGGATGGGCGTGGCCTACTGGGTGGGCGTGGCTAGAGTGCGTATGGCCTACTGGGTGGGCGTGGCCAGCTCTACTGTACATCATTCGCATCAAGGGTGCCTATGGGGGCCTGGGCAGGAGTGGGACAAATCTGGGGGTCTCTGGCAGAAGGAGGGTCTCTGGGCCAGGGCCAAGGCAGTGGAGGCCGTTCCCTCAATGTTTCCAGAATGGCTTCGCGGGCCACATGAAACCACTTCGCGGGCCGGATCCGGGCCCCGGGCCTTGTGTTTGACGTGTCTGCCCTATACCATTTCAGACAAATGGCTGTGCAATCAGGCACAGGTCTCCCACCTGGCACACTCCTTAATGCTGTACTAGACTACTTTAGTGAGGAAAAAGAAGAAAAGACCACGACGGTTGTTCTTCCCACCGTTTGAGCTAGAAAGGGAAACTGGCAGAGCTTCATCTGGGTGAGAAAAGTTCGCTGACAAACGGGTGTTACTTATTTCTACAAGCCTACCTGGAGAAATTCCTTCAGAAGGGAGGAAGCAGACCAAATCTCCCCAAACGACTAGTGACTGGCAAAGAACATATTCCCGCCACATGTAAACGTAGCTTTGACCACAATGAGACGAAGCATATCAGGTGGACCAGACCTCGTGTGCCGACAGAGGAACATCATTTATTTTGGGGGGAGCCAAAGGGCACGAAGGAATCAGTGAGTTGGATTCTTGGGGTTCCTATTCATGAGAAACAATGTATGGCTTCTCCTAGCATGGACGTACAGATGAGCCCCCAATCACGTTAGCCGGGTTACGAGTCGTGGGGTCTTTGGTGCTCTCTGAGCTGGGTGGTTTTCTTGCAGACGTTTCATTACCAAGCTAGGCAACATCATCAGTGCTAGAAGAAGGGGGAGGAGGAGGAAGAGGAAGACTGTGGGGTCTTTAGTGCTCTCTGAGCTTGGTGGTTTTCTTGCAGACGTTTCATTGCCAAGCTAGGTAACATCATCAGTGCTAGAAGGGTGTTGGGCTTGCTCTTATTTTTCTGTTTATTATATATATATATATATATATATATATTTAAAAAAGAACAAACCCCACTCCATTCTACCATTGAGGATGTTACCTACTTGGGTTATGAAACCTCTGTAAGAAAACAACGAAGCTCAGAGAGCACCAAGGATCCAGAATTACTTTGGTCTCATCATAGCATTCCCTAAGTTTCTTAAGGAGCATTGATCCACACGTAACTATTACATCTTCCCAACCTGCCATGATTCTTTTGCACCTCATTTTATGTAACTTCTCTTTTAGAACAAATTGAAATTCATACCCTTAATATAGAACTTTCTGCTCTCAGTATACAAACACTTATATACGGAGTAAAAGTATATTTTCTCTTACAACTGTCTTAAGCTTTATTTGAAACACCTCCCCCCACCCCCCCCAGGTTTCAAGCTGTCTAAGATGGAAATAATTTCCTATATATAGTGTCTGGGGTATTTTCCCCCCCTTCTTTATGCCAAATTTTAAAACAAATATATGAAGTTTAATTAGTATACACATGGAAACTGTGTTCATTATTTGTTGCACACTCTGTATTTTCCCCCCCTCTTCCCTGGGGTAATGCTTTTAATTAAGATTTTCAAGGGAAATGTCATTAAGCCAGTTCATTTCTCCTATGCCGTGTGTTCCAAATGGGTCCTTTGCACTGGCTTTGCACTAATGCCCTATAATTGTGTTTCACTTCCCCTAATTAAACTGGTGAGCAATTGAAATAAGTATCATTTAGAGTATTGATCAGAGGAAATGGCAGGAACAGGATTATAATGTGGATGCACAAGGCTTTTAGCAATTAGCAAAAGTGAGCAGAATCTGGAACTGTGTTTCCCCCCCCCCCACTGAATTTCACTTTTCTTCGGTTGTGTATGTCTGTCTGGGCATCTTCTCTGTGTGTGGCTCATAATAGAAAAATCACATATATTTGTGCCTATGGTCCTGATTTTAGCTATCTTTGGAACTGGGTCCTAGAGGGAAATGACTTGATTCTGGAGTAGAATTAATGCTAAGTACTACTTCATTATTTACACCGATGCACACTGTCATCTTCTTAGCCAGCTGGCCATTAATTCATTGCGAGGCGTGGAAATTACACTGGTGTGATTAATCCTCCCTCTCCTTGCTTGTAGTACAGATAAGATTGCCAATGGATGGCAACTGGCTAAACAAAGCCTGTTGCCCCAAACACACCTCACCAAATTTGACACGAGCAAGGTACCATGGTTGCTATCTAGAGGTAGGCATGTGTTGTTTGTTGTTGTTGTTGTTCTTAGTTGCGAAGCCATGTCTGACCCATCACAAACCCATGGACCACGTTCCTCCAGGCCTTCCTGCCCTCTACCATCTTCTGGAGTCCCTTTAAGCTCACACCTACGGAGACGTCCTCGGACAAGCGCTGGCTCTTCGGCTTTGAAACAGAGATGAGCACCGGCCCCTAGAGTTGGAAACGACTAGCACGCACGTGCGGGGGAACCTTTACCTTTACCTTACTGCTTACTGTCCATGGGGTTCTCATGGCAAAGATACTGGAGTGGGTTGCCATTTCCTTCTCCAGTGGATCACGTTTTGTCAGAACTCTCTGCTATGACCTTTCCATCTTGGGTGGCCCTGCACAGCATAGCTCATAGCTTCATTGAGTTACGCAAGCCCCTTCACCACGGCAAGGCAGTAATCCGTGAAGGGGAGGCATGTGTTTGTATCTCTGTTTAAAAAAAACATGTGAGCCTTCAAAGATCAACAAAAGACGATATATAAACGAGTAGAGTTGAGTACGGAGTAGAATAGAGTAGAGCGTAGAAAGGGTGGAGTAGAGTAGAGAGTAGGGTAGAGTGTAGTATAGTGTAGAGAAGTGTAGAGTAGACTCGAGTAGAGTAGACCCAAGAAGGTGATAAGTTGCATATTCTTGTCTGGTTTGATTTAAAATGAAGTATAGACTTACCCTGAGTCATCAAAACACCAATAGCAAAGCTGAGAAGCCATTGTATTTTAAAACCGGTAAACAATAACACAAAATCTCTGAGCTTATTTGATCTTGTTTTCACAAGAAACCTGACAAAATTCAGAAAGCTATGTGCTGGTTGTCACTGAGTAACAATGTCATTGGGAAAAGACACCCCCTGCCTCCTGTCTACAATACAGTCCTTCCAGCAGTTCCAGGAAAATTCCACACCTATTTCCACTCTAAAGGCACAGATAAACTCCAAGTGGCCCCAAGAGCTCTCAGAGAGTACTAACGAGCAGATGACTGCCAAGAAATATGATTCTTCCAATCTTCCCATAATCCTCACCATCATCCCAGAATTGATGACGCTTCTTGGGTGAGGAGCGAAATTATTATTTTTTTCTTCTTCTTCTTCTTCTTCTTCTTCTTCTTCTTCTTCTTCTTCTTCTTCTTCTTCTTCTTCTTCTTCTTCTTCTTCTTCTTCTTCTTCTTCTTCTTCTTCTTCTTCTTCTTCTTCTTCTTCTTCTTAAGTTGGAAGGGACCTTGGAGGTCATCTAGTCAAACCCCCTGCTCAGGCAGGAAACCCTATACCATTTCAGACAAGTGGCTGGCCAGTCTCTTCTTAAAAACTTCCAGTGTTGGAGCATTCACCGCTTCCGGAGGCAGGTTGTTCCACTGGTTAATTGTTCTCACTGTCAGGAAATTTTGCCTTAGTACTAGCTTATTTCTCTCCTTGATGAGTTTCCATCTGTTGCTTCTTGTCCTGCCTTCGGGCATTTTGGAGAATAGCTTGACTCCCTCTTCTTTGGGGCAGCCCCTGAGATACTGGAAGACTGCTATCGTGTCCCCCCTCGTCCTTCTCTTCATTAAACTAGACATACCCAATTCCAGCAACCGTTCCCTATATGTTTTAGCCTCCAATCCCTCAATCATCTTTGTTGCTCTTCTCCTCCTCCTCCTCCTCTGCCTCCTCCTCCTCCTCCTCCTCCTCCTCCTCCTCCTCCTCCTCCTCCTCCTCCTCCTCCTCTTCCTCCTCCTCTCCTATAACCAACTTTAGACAGCTCCTAATCACAAGTTAAAGCAAGGTACAAAGCCATATTAAAACTATAAAACTAAGCAGGTTAAAAAAACACACAAAAAAAAATTCTCTTCCTTCCCCTTCCCTTCCCTTTCTTCCAGAAATTTCATGATAAGATTGTCCGTCATCCCAAAAGGGTTCAAGCTTTAAAAATTCAGCCCGTTTCATATGGGGATTTGATCTAATCTGATTCACCATATTAAAGGTGTACGTTCGAAACAATTATTTCAAAAAATTGTGACCGAGATTATCGTCATTAGGTTTCGTTCTTTGCCTAATTTCCTGAAATAGAAGTGCGTTTTCGGATGTCTCACTTTGCATCCAGAAGCAAATGTGTTCAAAAATTTGTTTCCAATCCTCGATGTCATTATGTTACCCATTTTTTTTTAAAAAAAAATGTTTCTGTACATTAAATGTTGGTGGGAAGATAAATGCACTGTTTCCTGTTAAAATCGCCTCCTTCCTTTCCAATATAAAAGCATGTTTGCATTCAATTAGGGTGACATCTGTTTTGTTCTGATGCATAAATGAGTTTTTTAAAATTAATAGGTGCATCACTTCCTTAACTATAAATGGTCATATGTAGTTTTTTTTTCCATACCTAAGAATAGTATATAAATATAATTTTTGGCTGCTTATTGACATTTTTTAATGTAATGAACTGCCCAATGAAACATAATTATTTTTTTAAAAAAAATTAATATGTGTTGTGAATCCGATTCAGCTTGTTGAATCTACCGTGATATCTATTTCTTAGACATAACTATTTCAGATTCAAAAATTGACGTACGACGGTTTGTTTAATGACCATTCAACATTATGAAAGGGCTGAAAAAAGTTACGACTAGCCCTCACACCTACAACTGCCACAATGACCTCACGGTCATGTAATCAAAATTTAGGTGTCTGGCAACCAGCCTGCATGTACTGTATCATAGTTGCAACATCCCAGAATCACTTGATCACTGTTTCAGATCTTCCCAGCTGATTTCCAACAAGCAAAGTTTGGGGGAAGTCAGATTCATTTAATGGCCATGGCAACAAAGGTTACAAAATTGGGTTCAACTCACCGAATGACTGCATCACTTAACAATGGAAGTTCCAACCTCAGTTGTGGTCATAAGTCAAGAACTACCTGTAGTTAACCCATAAAACCCAACTTTAAATCTTTTAAGCCCAGCTGTCAACATCCAGCTGGAGAATCCAAATAAAACTCCAGGTTCATTCCTTTTCTGAAAAGCTTACTGTTTATTGAATGCACTGCATGGTAACATCAAACCAAAACTCACTCTGAGGTTCCCAAACACCAGTTCATAGAATTAAACAGTACTTTCCCCAGCCAACCCCTCAAGGTCTTACGTAATTCATATCAACAAGTTCACCTTGTTGTGGGAACCGTCTGCTTCAAACCCACACCTGTTCTTAGTGTCCTTGACAAGGCTTCAGGCTCCCAGGGTCCTCAGCTGAACTGAAGAAGTTTCGTTTCTCCTTCTTACCCACTTGAAAGTCACACCTTTCCCCCCCCCCCCGCTTTAATCTAAAGGAAAGTTGAAACGCAGAGGCACATAGCTGCCAAAGTTTCATGCTTGACACCAGCTTTAGGTCAGAACTGATGAAGCTTCTTGGGTGAGAAGCAAAACTTCTTTTTCCTGCACAAGGAAAAAAACAATCTAGTTGCCTTTTGGAAAAAAACACAACATTGAGAGACAACTATAACCTGGATAACTGAAAATCTCCATAGCCATAAAGCCCACGTTTGATGTATCTTAAGTGATAGTTTTCCTTCAGACCTTGATCAGTTACCCTCTTGGTTGAATTTGTTACTCAGCAGGGATAATTTTAATAATCAGCATCTGTTTCATAAACAGAAACTTTCACCTCCGCCTTCCCCATTGTTTGAGGAAGGAGAACGGTATGAGTAAAGTAAGTCAGCCAGAAGACCGATCGATATTTCCTAAAGAAATAAAACCCTTATTTTGACAACTCTGCCGGTTAATACATTTTATTTTGTCTTCTGATTACATTACCTCTTACCGGTCCCAAGAGGCAAGATAATATATCTGCCACTGGGAAGGCTATATTCAAAATCATTTTAGTTTGGTCTCTTTCTCACCCGATTGTAATGTATGCCTTAATAAACGAGGGCAATATTGAAATCTTGAATGAACGGCGAAGAATATTGTCATCTTCCTAGCTGATGATTTGAGAAAGGGCAGGGCAGGAAAAGGGGAAGAGAAGAAATGTACATTAAGGCACTATAACCATTGGATCAATAAATAATCTGTCCAGCTGTCTCTGGCTGGATGAATTACTGGATAAATGGTGCTGGGATGTTTTGACATACAGTGTGCAGTGGATAAAACTGTTGGTAGTCGGTGATTTATTGGCTGCAGAGGCTTGGGAAGTTACAAAATGGAGGCCTTTCCTCCTGTTGAGAAAAGCAGGAACACTTCTGTACTAAACGGGGCACTTCTGTAGCCTTGTACAGTTAGTCCTTGAGTTACAGCCATTGGTTTAGCGGCTATTGGAAGTTACAGCAGCACTGGGAAAAAATGATGTAGCACTATCCCAGGGGTAGGCAACCCTTGGCTCTTTTATGACTCGTGGACTTCAACTCCCAGAATTCCTGAGCCTTCCACGCTGAGGGGAAAGGGAGAGGTTTCCAAGCTGAGCCATGCTGGCTCAGGAATTCTGGGAGTTGAAGTCCAGGAGTCATAAAAGAGCCAAGGTTGCCTACCCCTGGCCTAGGCCTAGGCCGCTTTATGACTTGTGGACTTCAACTCCCAGAATTCCTGAGCCAGCCACGCTGAGGGGAAAGGGAGAGGTTTCCAGGCTGAGCCATGCTGGCTCAGGAATTCTGGGAGTTGAAGTCCACGAGTTATAAAAGAGCCAAGGTTGCCTACCCCTGGACTATCCCAAAGGTCCTTTTTTGAGAAAGGCAACTGGACTTTCTTGGGGGGTTGTTGTTGTTGTTGTTGTTTGTTTCTTTAAAACCGTTTCACTTCTCATCCAAGAAGCTTCTTCGGAACTTCTCACATTTCGAAAAAAAGTTCCGAAGAGTGTCCCAAAGGCACTTTTTCAGGAGGCAACTGGACTTTCTTGTTTTTCTTTGAAGACATTTCACTTCTCATCCCAGAAGCTTCTTCAGCTCTGACTGGATGGTGGGGAATGGAAGGATTTAAACTCCTTGCAGACTGACGGTCATTTGCCTTCTTTTAGAGAGTCGTTGAAGGCACTTGCAGGTTTACCTGTGTCCGCAGGGTCAACCTGAGTAGTGCAAATGGGTGTGGAGCCTTCTTGGAACAGCTGAAAGGACAGCGTTGTAGACTGGAGATAGGTGATGTCGTATCCCTCCCCCTGTGTTGAGAGAGGGCTGTTCAGCATTGACATAGTTGGCCTCTTTGACCCCTCTTTCAAACCAGCGGTCCTCTCTGTCCAAAATGTGGACTTTGCTGTCTTCGAAAGAGCGGGCTTTGTTTTTTAAATGCAGGTGGACTGCTTACAAGATTCAGAGAGGTCACCTAGGGACTACTCAGGTGATCCTGAGGACACAGATAAGCCTCCAAGTAGCCTCAATGATTCTCTAAAAGAAAACAAATGACCGGCTGTCTACAAGGAGTATAAATCCTTCCCTTCCCCACCATCCAGTCAGAGCTGAAGAAGCTTCTTGGATGAGAAGAAAAAAATCTTCAGAGAAAAACAAGGAAGTCCAGTTGCCTCAGAAAAAACCCACCTTTGGGACAACCGTGACCTGGATGACTGAGAATCTCCACAGACAAGTTCTGAAGAAGCTTCCTGGAGGAAAAATAAAACGTTTTCAAAGGAAAAAACCAAGAGAGTCCATTTGTCTTTTGGAAAAAGCATCTTTGGGATAACCATGACCTGGATGATTGAGAATCTACATAATGTATGTCTGTTTTTCACCCACGTGGCAGCATCCCCAGGGTCAACGTGATCAGAATTCAGACACTTGTCACCTGACTCATTTTATGACGATTGCAATGTCCCGGGATCACGGGATCACCTCTTGCGACTTTTCTGACAAGCAAAGTCATTGGGGAAGCCAGATTCACTTAACAACCGTGTTACTAACCTAACAACTGCCGTGATTCGCTTAACAATTGTGGCAAAAAAGATCGCAAAATGAGGCAAAGCTCCCGTAACAACTGGATCAGAAATTTGGGGCTCAAGAGGAACACCTGTAGTTAAAGAGTTAGTATTTTCCGCAGAGTTGAAGGAGGGACAGAGTGGGGATAAAATGACAGCCCAGCTTCCTGTATTTCCAGGCATCTTTAAACTTAAATTCAAGTAAAAGTAGCATATTTGCACGTCTCCCATCATATGGGACAGATGATCTTCTCAAACATTCATTTTTTACGTGGATTACATTTGATGTCACAACCATTTTTCTTAAGTCGGTAACATTCCTCAGTGCTCAGCCCAGCAGATCAGTCGTGCAGCCTGAATATTCTGGTGCTACGATCGTTTTGATTTACTTAGTAAATGTCCATAAATCTTCCTTCTCCTTTGCAACTCCTGGGTTTGCATACTTCCTTTGCTTCCCACCACCCTAGCTTGGTTTTCTTGCTTATCTTCCCCCTAAGACCACTTCCTTCTTTAATTTGTGAAGATTAGATTTAGCAGAAGAGAATCTTTGTAGCTCAGGGTTGAAGTGTGCAGTCCTTGGTGCGCTCTGATCTTCATGCAATCAATCAAAATATAGCTGGAAGGGACCTTCGAGGTCTTCTAATCCAGCCCCCTGCTCAAGCAAGTCCCCATACCATCTCAGACAAGTGACTGTCTAGTCTCTTCTTAAAAACCTCCAGAGATGAAGTACCCACATCTTCTGATGAAAAAGCTATTCCACTGGTTAGTTCTTCTCACTGTTGGTAAATTTCTCCTTAGTTCCAGGTTGCTTCTCTCCTTGATTAGTTTCCATCCGTTGCTTCTTGTCCTGCCTGCAGGTGCTTTGGAGAATAGGTTGACCCCCTCTTCTTTGTGTCAGCCCTTCAAATGCAGAAATATTGCTATGGTGTCACCCCTAGTTCTTCTTTTCTCTAGACTAGCTTTGTGGTTTTCTTGGAAGATATAACTTTACTTAACTAGGTAACATTAACATTAACTAGGTAACATTATCAGTGCTAGAGGGAGTGGGGTTTACTCTCTATAAACAGGTGGTTTGCCCTCTCACTGGAAGTAATCATGGTGGTTCCTTAATTAGGCTACTGTTTACATTCTGGCATGCCCCCAAACTATTGTGTAGCATGGATTTGTCTTATCTGTTTCATGCAGTCTCCAAATGTTAACAGTCTAGAGCAGGGGTCAGCAACCTGAAACAGTGAAAGAGCCACTCGGAACCGGTTGCCTCACAAAAGGAAAAACTGGGAGCCACAAAAAATGTGTGCGCATTCGCATACATGCGCACATGTGCAGAACAGGGTTTGATTGAAGAGTGGAGCCAAGGCGAGATATGCACCTACCCTGCATATTTGAATTGATTGGTTGAACTTTTTTAGTCCCACCTTTTTTTTTTTTTTGGATTGCACATGGCAGAGGACTGGGAGCCGCAGGAGACGGCTGAAAGAGCCGCATGCGGCTCTGGAGCCGCGGGTTGCAGACCTGTGGTCTAGAGCAAGGATAGGCAACCTTGGCTCTTTTATGACTCGTGGACTTCAACTCCCAGAATTCCTGAGCCAGCCACGCTGAGGGGAAAGGGAGAGGTTTCCAAGCTGAGCCATGCTGGCTCAGGAATTCTGGGAGTTGAAGTCCACCATAAAAGAGCCAAGGTTGCCTAGCCCTGGCCTAGGCCTAGGCCGCTTTATGACTCGTGGACTTCAACTCCCAGAATTCCTTTGCCAGCCACGCTGAGGGGAAAGAGAGAGGTTTCCAAGCTGAGCCATGCTGGCTCAGGAATTCTGGGAGTTGAAGTCCACCATAAAAGAGCCAAGGTTGCCTACCCCTGGCCTAGGCCTAGGCCGCTTTATGACTCGTGGACTTCAACTCCCAGAATTCCTGAGCCAGCCACGCTGAGGGGAAAGGGAGAGGTTTCCAAGCTGAGCCATGCTGGCTCAGGAATTCTGGGAGTTGAAGTCCACGAGTCATAAAAGAGCCAAGGTTGCCTGCCCCTGGCCTAGGCCTAGGCCCCTTCATGACTCGTGGACTTCAACTCCCAGAATTCCTGAGCCAGCCACGCTGAGGGGAAAGGGAGAGGTTTCCAAGCTGAGCCATGCTGGCTCAGGAATTCTGGGATTTGAAGTCCACGAGTCATAAAAGAGCCAAGGTGGCCTGCCCCTGGCCTAGAGCTTTGCTTGGAAATAGAGAAAATTGGTTGGAAATAGAGAAAATTCATTTGTCCTCACTAGCTGGTGGTGTTTGGAGGTTCTGAATATTCAGTAGAACTGAGAAAGAAGAGAATATTTGATGCTCAGGGTTGAACTGCGGGGTCCTTGGCGCTCTCTGAGCTTGGTTGTTTTCTTGCAGACGTTTTCTGGAAAGTCACCTTTCTAAAACCCTTAAAGAAACAGATCGGTGAATCTGGAGTCACATTATTTCCCTTTTAAATAAGTCTAGTTTTCTCCATTGTGGGCTCTTTCGTGCTCTCTGAGTTTGGTGGTTTCCTTGAAGGTGTTTCATGACCCAACTAAGGATCGTCATCAGTGCTAGAACAGAGTGGGAGAGGAGGAGGAGGAGGAGGAGGAGGAGGACTGTGGGGTCCTTGGTGCTCTCTGAGCTTGGTTGTTTTCTTGCAGATGTTTCATTACCCAACTAGGTAACATCATCAGTGCTAGAAGGGAGTGGAGAGGAGGAGGAGGAGGAGGAGGAGGAGGAGGAGGAGGAGGAGGAGGAGGAGGAGGAGGAGGAGGAGGAGGAGGAGGAGGAGGAAGAAGAAAAGAAGGAGGAGAATAATTGTGGGCCTTTGGTGCTCTCTCAGTTTTATTTTCTTGCAGTCGTTTCATTATTCAACAAGCTAACATCAACAGTGCTAGAAGGAAGTTGATGTTAACCTAGTTGGGTAATGAAACACCTGCAAGACAACAACCAGGCTTAGCTTAGAGCCCACCACAACTGAGAAAACTAGACCTATTTAAAACAGAAGCGTGTGACTCGAGATTCATTGACTTCTGGGTTTGTTTGGGTTTTTTTTAAAGGTCTAGAAAAAGTGACTTTCCAAAAAAGAGAAAATAGTATATGCCTTGTGTTCATCTATCTAAAGCTAATAGAAAACCTTACAGGGTTTTGTTTTGTTTTTCCCCTCCTTCCTCTTTGACAAAAGAAATGCATATCATGAGCTTCCTTTTTCTTCCCTTTCTTATTTCTTTTTTCAAAACCCTGCACTGAGTATCTTTTGCATTTAGGCTTCCTACAGGGGAGGTAGTAGAATATTTTAGGTGGAAGTCATCTTTATCCTGAACCTAATGTCTGCCAATTTGAGCCCTGTTACTGCCATAAAGAACGTTCTCCTTCTGCCTTCAAGCTGCTTTGCTGCTTATTATCACGGGTAACAGCCCTGCAGCCTCGTAGTATGGAGATTAGAAACTCTTAATGTTCTTTTCATAGCAAGGACCTTTGCCAGATTTCCCGCTCCCCCTTTTCTTTTTCTTTAAGGGGGGGGGAGAAAGAGAGAGAGAGAGGAGAGGAGAGAGAATGAAAAGAGGGGAGAGAGTGGAAAGAGAGAGGAGAGAGAGAAAAGAGGAGAGAGAGGGGAGAGAGTGGAGAGAGAGGGGAGAGGGGGGAGAGTGGAAAGAGAGAAAGGGAGAGAGGAGAGAGAGGAAAGAGAGGAGACAGTGGAGAGAGAGAGGAGAGGGGGGAGAGAGAGAGAGGAGAAAGAAAGAAAAGAGAGAGGAGTGGAAAGTGAGAGGAAAGTGAGAGAGAGGAGAGAGAGAAGAAAGAGAGGAGAGAGAAGAAAGAGAGGAGAGAGAGTGGAGAGAGAGAGGGGAGAGAGAGGAGAGAAAAAGAAAAGAGGGGAGAGAGTGGAAAGAGAGGAGAGGGGGAGAGAGAGGAGAGAGAGGGGGACAGAGGAGGGAGAGAGAGAAAAGAGAGAGAGGAGAGGAGGAGAGGAGGAAGGGAAAGAGAGGGAGAGAGAGAGAGAGAGAGAGAGAGAGAGAGAGAGAGAGAGGGAGAGAGAGAGAGAGAGAAAGAGAAAGAGAAGGCTACAATAGAAGGTTATAATGCATCACTGGTAGTCCTTGATTTATCACCACAATTGAGGCCAAAATTTGGTCTCTTTGTTGCTAAGCAAGACAGTTGTTAATCGGTTTTGCCCCATTTTATGATGTTTCTTGCTGTAGTTGTTAAGTGAATCCCTGTAGTTCTCAAGTTAAGCAAATCTGGCTTCCCATTGACTTTGCTAGTCAGAGGATCTCAAAAACTAATCGTGTGACCCTGGGACACTGCGACCGTCATAAATATGAGTCAGTTGCCAAGTGTCTGATTTTTGTTCATGTGACCTTGGGGATGCTGCAAAGGTCGTAACTGTGAAAAACGGTCATAAGTCACATTTTTCATAAGTGCCATTGTAATTTTGAACAGTCACTAAACAAACTTGTAAATTGAGGTCTTATCTTGACTTCTCTCTCTCTCTCTCTCTCTCTCTCTCCCTCTCTCTCTCTCTCTCTCTCTCTCTCTCTCTCTCTCTCTCTCTCTCTCTCTTTTCCTCTGTCTCAGCCCAACCCACCTCACAGGGTTGTTGCTGGGTGGAAAGAGGAGGAGGAATGTGTGTAGGATATGTTTGCTGCCTTGTAGAACTAAGAAAGGCAGGAGGGAGATAGATAGATAGATAGATAGATAGATAGATAGATAGATAGATAGATAGATAGATAGATAGATAGATAGATAGATAGATGATAGATGGATGGATGGATGGATGGATGGATGGATGGATGGATTGTTTTATTCTTTCATTTTTAAATTCTGGTTGGTGAAATTAATGATGAATAGAAGACCGTAAGTTTGTTTGTACTCATTGAAGATGTGAGTTTTCAGAAATGGCCACAGCTTTTTAAGGACTAGGGACACTATCAAGATCCCGCAGCAAATTTGGATCGTGTAGTGGAATGTAGTCTGGAGTCACAGGAAGGAGGGGCTCTTTCTCAGACATCAAAGAGACAGCGGAACGTAGAATGCCTGGTGGTCAG